>LPNX010953030.1:59696-76977 GCA_001517045.1 Pseudotsuga menziesii | reverse complement strand
CACCCTCGAAATTGGCTTAAGCAAGAAAACTAGTCATCCACTAGCTCTCACAATTCACAAATGACAATTTCACAAATGAGCAAAAAATTATTCTCATGGATAATCCCTGTATTTTATAAACATTATTGGTATTATAAGGTTCCAAATCCATCCATAAAACAAATCCAAGTCGAATTGGTGTGGCTGCTCATGCTATGCCATGTGGCCTCTCTCTTCACCTTCCCTCTTCTCCCAAATTTGAGTAGGAGCCTCTTGGCCTTCTCCAACTCCAAATTTAGACCTCCAAGATGCTCTATTCAGGCCTGGTATGTCAGTATGTCAGTATGTTAGCCTTCAGATATGACTTGGGACATAACTTTCATATAATTTCTATCATTGGTGTCATAGCTGTCATAAATGTAAGGGGAATCTTGCCAAGTGTCCATGAAACTCCCATTTGGCTCTTCCTCTCCCATGTAAGTTACAATTCATCCCAAATTCAACCTATGAAGTATATTGACAAGTATATTAGCCTTATAATCCATCCAAAAACATTAGGCTTCCCATATATTCGAATTTGCAAGAGAAAGATACCATTTAACATAGGAATTCTAGCTAGTGTGGGCCCCATAGTCTCCATGTGTCTTCATGCTCTATTGCCACTTCCATTTTCTCTTGTATTTATTTAATAAGATAAATTATTAAATATTTATCCCCTTATAATGTCTAAACATCATTTATTATCCCCCTTATTCCAAATCTCAAAGCTTCCATCCCCAACCTAGGAAACTAGGGATTTTCCTCCTTGGAAATTATTTGACTTTTAGCATCCATTTGAAAACTTTCATGAATATGGAAAATGTGATTTGGCCATTGTGAACCAATTCCAAATTTGGGACATTACAGTTCCTAAGTGGAAAATGCCTTCTTTAAATTATTTTCTTGATTCAATAACAAAGGAGAAAGAGAAATTGATCCATATGGGTGTCCTTAATTCTTCCAAGTGAAAGGATCATGCTCTCTTGGTTCAAGGAAACAAGAATGTCAAATCTAAAGAAAATCAAATTGTGAAGAAGCCAAAGTTATAAATTGAAGATGATAGTTTGAAGCCTGCTAATGAAGATTCAGTAAAGAAGGGTAAGAAGAAAAGGAGAACATCCAAGTGTTCTTATTGAAGCAAGGGTTTCCATTCAAAGAAGAATTGTTTCAATAAGAAGATGGACATAATGTCTCAGCTTCTTGAGAAGCACAAGATCGAAGTTCCAGATGAACTAGAAAAGCTCGTTGATTCCTCAAAACAATGTCATAGTGCGCACTTCCAAGGTGATATAACTTATGCTTTGAGTGCCAGAGTTCTATCCTTTTCTCATGTCTCTAATATATATTTAGTCTCTAATATATCAGAATTAGAAATATCATATCATTTCTTTGATAATCCTCCTCTCAGTCTACTAGATTCATCTCCCAAAAATTGTGATTTTTCACTAGATATTGACTTGTCTTTGAGTAACTCTTTCTCACAAGCTTATATATCTAATTTAGAATATTTGTAGGCTGATATGTATGTCATGACACAATTCATACCACCATACATACCTCTGAATAATCCTAATACTATAAAAAGAAAATCCCAAGTTCACTAGTTGATTTCTCATTGGTGTCTTATGCAGTGTTACTTATCTTACATGGTTTGAAGTCTTTCATATCTTTCAGTGGCTGGTTATCCATGACCTTATTCATATTTGGATTGATATTAAACATTTTTGGATCTGTTCTAAACACTTATGGTTCAAATCTTATGTCCATCCATCAGTCATATTTTTACACCTATCAGTTTTCTCCCCTATTGCTCATAGTTTTCCTAGTCTATCCCTATATCCTCATGGAGCCATTGAAGCCTTTGTCTTTGTTGTTCCATATTCTAATGTTTCTGATATATCAGAGTTTTATTAGCCTCATATCTAATATGGGAAGGTTCTACATCAGATTGAAATTTTGACATGTGATTCATATCACAATTTTGTAGCTATTCAGGGAATTGAATGTGTGATAAATTGTCTTAATTTGTGTACTCTTTGGAAAGGAGTATGCACTGATCTCTTTTCCATTTCAGATTTTGTTTGCAGATCAGAGTTTGATAGCTGCAAGAAGCATTCAGATAATTCTCCTACTTCATTAGTTGATGAGATACAAGGAGTCTCTCCTCTTCTTTCTTGTAGGTTCTACACTCTTGCGCATGATCATGGAGTTCATGATTTCTACAACAAGTCTTCCATACAAAAGCAGTTCATTCAGCTCATTCAAGTGAAGATAAATATATGTTGAAGACATATTATTTCAAAATTTTGTGCCTTGTCCTATCTTGAGGGAGGATTTTCCGCATGTGGTTTTTCCTCTTTCCTCACTTTTCTGGACATAATAATTGTTAAAGGGTGACCATAGCCTTGATGTTGGGCCCTCTATGCATCCATATGCATCTATAGTTTTGACATACCATCATAAATTTAGACTTATAGGGGGTGTTGGAATATATTAAACCCACTCATAACTTAGGATAAAATAATTAATCATTATTTGATTAATTATTCACCCACTAGCTTAATTAGTTGGCATCCACTTGCACCTTAAAGTCAATACATGCCATCTATATCCCAAGAATGCTTTATTTCTGATTCTCAATTGATCTTAACCACCTTTTGGCCATCCAGAATTCATATACAACACTTTACAACAGATTCCGCTTTATTCATGTTTTCTAGCTTTTCTATGGATAAGGTAAAGCTAGTCAACTAGGAAACTGGGTCCCTTTGTTACCAACCCATCCTTCATGAATTTCTCTCAATTTTCTAGGATTAGCATGTATCTCCCTTGACAACTCACTCATGTGTTTTTCAATTCATGAGGTCCTTGATAGATTTGGTAAGTGCTTTAGCCACTTATGGGGGTTTTCTATATTTTGTTAAGTCATCATTTTTTACCTTTATGAGTTGTCTTGATACAACTCGATTTTCCTATGATGGATGTACTATTTATGTACACTATTATTCATCATTATTCAATGGAAGGATATACACCAATATTCATATCATCATTCATGTGATTCAGTCTCTTTTATTCTCTCTAGTTTATCTGTGTATGCTTGTGAGAATTCTTAGTAGCAAGATCTATTTCCTGTGCTTCTTATTAGCATATTTGTTCATAGCATTGAAGCTATTATTTCTACAAAAATAAAATGCTACATTTTTTATTTTTTCCAAATTACAACAAGAAGAAAGTTAACAAACCTATATTAAAAGTAGAGCGTGGCCTAAAATAAAAGGCAAAGGGGATAACATCAATTACCAAGAATAAGAAGATGCAATCTACCTACCTCAAGTGTGTGGCTTTCATCTTCAAAACCTTGTGTATTTTCTTTATTTGAGTTTCACATAAAGTTGTGAAAAACAAGACAATGTCTTGCAGACTCGTTTTTATTATAATAAATCAAAAAGCATGCTAGTAAATATCAAATCAACCACAATAAACTATTAAGAAATAAGTAGGCACTAAATATTGCAATCACCAAACATAGTACCTTCAAGGAAGGGAGATTAAGAGGACCCAAACTAGGGTTTTTTTGACATGGAATTCAAAGGGGATATGAGATGGTTACAGTATATAAGAAATGATTCCATAGACCATGAAGGTCATTTGTGATCTGGAGGAAATTAGGAAATGCATGCCTCAAACTATGTTGCTTTGTGTAATAGAATAATTTATTGATATATTTCTGTGTTTATGTGGATTTATACGATCTCTATGAAGGCGCTTTCTTATCAAATATAAAGAATCTACAATGTATTTAGCGGGATTATTTCATTACATGTTTGCTTGATTGAATCTCTTATGCATTGAGTTTTTGAGAGGAATTAGTTATGCCTCCCCTTTTAATAAATCCTCTCTTTTAATGTCTAAGGTTTTATAGATTAATTTCCTTGTATAAAGTTTCTTTCTGAAGTAATTGCATTGGTTTTTGAATTGATTTTTTTGACAAGGACAATGTGGTCCATTATTTGGATTCCATAATCATTTAATAGAACCAATCAATTTTGACTGACTTCATCAAACAATGCTTGATTAAATCTTTTATTTTTAGCATTCTCATTGAGGTTTATTGGAAACTCTATAGCATTACAACTCCACATAAATCCTAACAAGTTTTAGGGACACCGCCCTTGGATTGGAAAAGCACCAATCCTTAAGTGAGAAGGCCCTCGTTGGTGGCAGTTGCCTTGCCCTTATCTATCTATCTAGACATTCCCAAAACACTATCTCCTTCAAGCTGTTATTTCAAGGCGTTAATTTGAGTGATAACAACACCCATAACTTAATCAATAAAATTTAAGTTGTCTTCAATTTGCATCAATGTTCATACATTTTTAAAATAACATTAAATAATAAAATTTTGTAAAATTGGAATTGGCAGAACTATTTTCTTTTTCTTCAGGAACAACAACAACTATTGTTAATCATGGTTTGTCAAGTTGATGAAAATAGGGTATTGGTATTGCCCCATGAAGTTTCAAGTCTCTCTAATGACCATTAGAGGAAATTTGGGGTCTAAAATGAGCCTTATAAGAAAACAAGCCATTAATGCATTGGAATTCAAGAACCAATAGAATTTCATGAAAATGACTCAACCATAACGGTTGACTTGACATATTTGTCATTAAAAAAACTACTTTTAGTTTTTATATTTTCAACTTATCTCTATGTGGTTTTACTCAAATTTCGAGCGGGAGCACTCGTTGGATGCATAATTTAATTCTGCATCCAACGAGTTTCTACACTACATACTTTTGATGGAACCCAACCCATGAAAAATGATAAATACATTTAAAAAACGTGTTACTTTCAAGTAACACGTTTTTTTAATGTATTTCTCATTTTTCATGGGATGGGGTCCATCCTAAATTTATATTTCCAAGATTAACTACTAAGTTTACCATAACCTATGTTTGGAAATTACAAGCTCAGAATATGTAGTGCAATATAATAAATTCAAAATAGGAGACTAGCCCTTTGATTCTAGTGACAGGAGAAGAAATTCCAAATCTAAGTTTCTCATTTTCCCTATGATGATTAACATGTCCCAAAAACTAAAACATCCCCTATTTTCAAAGTCTATAAAATAAGTTCCTTAGTATCGTGTGGAAACGTCAACTTGATTATCCCTCATCTTACTTAATCTCCAACTTGATTATCCCTTATCTTGCCTCGTATCCAACTTGATTATCCACTTTTTTTTGTACATAAGGTTACAAATAACCTCACACATACCATGCCACCAAATTTTGACAATTAAAGAAATTCGAAAAAAATAAATTAAACAAACGATTTGTCTAAACACGCGACAATTTTTCGCCTTTCTTTGGTTGGTTTTTGCAGGTTTTCGACAATAGATCTTCACGGAATTTTCAAAACTTGTAATAACATTGACAAATCTTATAAAGTATTAGTGCCATGGGGTTTTGTATCACTTGATTTCATTTATGTGCTTAAAATTACACCACAAACAACCAAAACTGTAGATTTAGCACATAAAATTCACTAGATTCCAACAACAAAAAATCAACTAAAAAGTCAAAATTATCCCCTACTTAAACGACTCCTTCAACAAATGCTAAAATTAATATCTCTTTCTTAAAAAATAAAGGTAAATAACTCGTTCACTTAGGTCCTCTTCACAATTTAATTTTTTACTTTACGCTCAGTAGGGTTTTAATGGAATTTGTATTAATAATTTTTTAATAAATATAAATAAATATAATTTTAAAGTTGAAGTATTTTTAAAATATATAATTTTTTTTTTCAAACAATTATTTATTTAACATTAAAATAAATTTATCCTTCATAATGAATGGAAGGGATGCGAGGAGGGGTCGCATGTGCGTCTAGGTACCAAAATAATGAGAATACGACACTTAGAGATGTTGTGGAGGTAGGTGGCCACACACTCGGTGGACAAACGAGGATAGGAGTTACATTGTGTCTTCAAGTTAATGCAGAGAGATTTCATCATCATTATGAATGGGGTCACTCTAATGATGGTAGTTTTAACATCTTCGTAGCTTCAATGGCTTTGGCTTCTCCACTCACACTGATGAAGGATGGGAGGAGAGTGATGATGGAATATGAGACTTGGAACTTCAATTCTGGAGAGCTAAAGACAAGAATTGGTGATATTTTCATTAAAACTAGTTGAGTTAGAGGTTAGCGATTTTGGTCTTTTGTGCATATAGATTTTGTGTGTTTTCCTTAATGAGGGTCTCAGTTCTCTGACTTGATTTCTTTCGTAGCCGCAACTGCCCATCCTCTATATTTGTGCTTGGCTTGTCCCTAGCAACATGGTAGGAAGAGGACGAAGGTGTAGAAGGAGAAGAAGCAAATATCACAACCATATTCCCAAGATTACTCAAGAAATTGAGACCTGTGCAATGCAGTATAGGAGGCACACCCCAATACAAATTCAAGAGGAAATTTGAAGTAGAATTTGAGTTTGCTGATGAATGGGTGAAGCAGGAGCAAGTGATGATGATGGATAAGGACATGTAGCAGGAGATAGGGTCGTGGATCCTTGGCATGGGGACCTCTCACACCTATGACACCAAATATGTCAAAAATATCCTTTTATATGTGAAAACGAAGTCATTGCCGAGGAAGGCTCTCTTGGACATCATAGAGAAATACAAGGAGATTCTACTTCAAATTGATGAGCTCCAGGATTGGATAAGAAGGATGGATTCCAAGCCATCAATAGTGTGGAATTCAAGGAAAAGGCATCAACAACTAAGGAGCATTATGTTTTCCAGATTCCAAAGGTTCCCATGATATAAATTTATGATGATGAACATGCTCCTTGGTCTTCTTATGTTAGTTCTTTTATTTTCATCATTAGTTGTACTAGTTATAATTTCAGTTACTTTAGTTATTATAGGTAGGTTGTTAGATAAATGAGATTAAAAGTTCTTTAAAGACAATGGTAGATTTAGAATGAAAATATTATGCTTTGTGGCTAGTCTAGTTTCCCATGTGGCATACCAACCAACTAAATCTGTATATATCTTCTTTCAATATTATATTTTAGCCTAGATGATTAAAAAATCATTAAAAAATGTATTTTGACATAAAATTAAAATAGTTTATATATAGAAATTCATGACGATGGTGGTGGTTAATGTCCATTCTGACCAACTTTGGACTATCAGACTTTAACAGTAAAGAAATGATTTATTTGGGTTGTTGTAAAATTTTATTCCTATGCTCAAAAAGCTTAGAAAGAAGCATTCCTAGGTCACCATAGTTTTGTCATGTTAGAAGGTTAGGGAGGTTTGTATTGTATAAAATATTATGAAACTGTGGTCTAATGTGGGTGTACACAAGGCACTCTAAGAGAAAGTGACTTTCATTCTCAATGCTCATAGTTTCACATATATGGAAAAGCCCTTCTACCCATGGTGTTTTAGGAATTATTTAACGTCATGTTTCGCTATGAGGCTCATGAGAGTTCGTTCTTATCTTGGATATATCAATTTTCTTCTTCGAACTAGTGAAAATAGTGAGATAAAGATCTTCCAAATAAGGGTAAACGACCTCTTTATAATATCTTCATTTTCTTTTAGTCTCTAATTTTTTCTCGCCCCACATTTTCTCTTTAAACTTAGACGTCATAATATGTTAATGTTATTGGTATTTTGCAAAGTGACATTTTCCTCAACCCCCCCAATGGTTTAACCAAGCCACAGTGTCTTTATACCAACCTCTCTTGAGCCACATGTGGTATTAACTGGATTTTAAAGCAATTTTAGGAAGTATCTAGTCTCCCATGTTAATTATCTTGTACTTGTACATTAGGTACCTAGTCATAGCAATGTTCTCAATGGAGGGAGACCTAATTCTATTGGGAGAATAGGATATGGTGTATTGCTTTTAATTTTGAAGTTATACATTTAATAAAACACTTCTAGATTTGTTCAATTTTTCTCTAGGATTCTCTAGAGATGGTACAACCTCTAACTTCACAAACATATAAGATAACGGGAGTGATGAGGGTTTAAAAAAAGAACTTCTTTTTGTCCCACATCAGAAGGTTTACTAATTTACAATTGTTTTCGAGACCAAAATAAGCTTTTCACCCTCCATCAATCCTTTTTCCAATGCTATAGTTCTAGTTGAGCTTGTGATGAATATCAATTCTGAGATATTTGTAAGAAGACACTTCCTCCAAGTTTCTATTGTCATATACAAAATTAGCGTAAGTGACCTTCTTGGACTTGATAATCATAACTTTTGTTTTGTTGGTGTTAACAGTCATACCCATATTAGTGCAGAAATCCTTGAGAATTCTTAATTGTTTATCAAGATCAACTGGACACCTTGCCATAAGAACATTATCATCAGCATAGAGAAGGATGACGACGACTATTCTAGATAAGGTCATGCTAGTGCAACTTGCTTCTTCTAAACAACCTTCGAGCTTATCGATGTATATGTCGAATGGGGTAGGGGAGAGGGAGCAACATTGCTTAACTCCAATATTACAATCAATATCTTTCGACCACACTTCAAGGCTCTTAAATCTAGCAATGGCAGTCTTGTATAACCTTATCATGATAGCTTTCAACTCAAAATGAATCTTTAGCTCTTCTAATCTATTCCACAAGTTATCTCTAAGTACTATATCAAATGCTTTCCTAAAGTCCACAAAACAACAGAAGAAATTCGATTTACTATTACAACATTCCTCTACAATGATCTTGAACGCAACGAGATGATCTATAATAGAGTGATATTTTCTAAATCCTACTTAACCTTTAACTTGCTTACCTTGACTTTCTAGCCATATGCTAATTACAATACCCTATGTAAATTCTAAAAAAATAATATATTATTTAAAATAAAATAATTACATCAAAAATAACAAAATACTTCATATGAAGTAATATATTAAAAAACAAAACATAAATTCCTTATATTTCAATTTATCTTAACACTAAAAAAAACTCTAAATATAGTTGAATTAATACATACCACAAAATGATAAAAAGAAAGTAAAGCACTAAAATAGTAAAAGAGTCATATCACTAACTAAAGGGTGGCCGGTGCTTGTGGTTGAGACTCGAGAGTGTTGTTTGTGGGAGGATTGTTTTCTTGACTAAGTTTCTTAAATACTATTATGAATTATGATTACTTTAAAATTTTGTTATATCATTTGATGAGCTACGGAGCATGCAGGCTTCAAATGACTTTGAAATTTTGTTATATCATTTGATGAGCTACAAAGCATGTAGGCTTCAAATTTGAAGCCTACATAGCCCTTCAAAGGCCATTTTAAACGTCATAGAAGGCCACAAGGAATTTTACCATGCAAAAAAAAATTAGTTTCATTTCCAGCACTTCAATAATGAAATTGAGTAAGCCTCAGTAAATTTGCAACAAAAGGGCAGCTACAAAATTTGCATATCCAGGGATTCAATGGACTATGGGAGGGTCGGGACTCTGAGTCTTCCCAAGTGCCCTTGAATAGTCGGATCATGGATGAGGATCTCAGTCCCAATCGACACAGACCAGTACGGTGGGCCACTAGGCTGCCTAGTGCCAAGTTAAAGTCGGTGAGTCAGGATTGTGACTCACGATTTGATGTTCACTTCCAAAGCATGCATTACTGAATCACCAATTTCATTAAATCTTGGTATGAGATGATTCCACCTGCCAACTCGATTCTCCATCTGTCATCTTATTGTTCACCAAGTCACGTGATCTCACAACTTACAAGTCACTTGAGTATTTGAGTATATGATGTGAAATTAAATACTCATATGAGTCATATCTATGGATGGTGACTTGATTTGATAACCCTCCACTATCAAGGATCCGTAAAGAAAAACTAATGTTGTTGTTTTTTGGGTTACAAATTACAAGTTGCCATTTACAATGCATTGAGCAATCTTTGCTAGATTTGAACCTAACCTGGTCCAATGGGTATGTAAGTTTCAAGACCAAGGTTTCACCTAGTGCTAGACATTTCTATAATGGCCACCACAAGACTGCGATGACGGATCTTTGGTAGCAGGCTAGCAGCATGTCGCCCTTTGTTTGTGCTTATGAATCATATCCTATACTAGTTAGTCCAGGATTCTAGGATTTATTCCAATTTCCATTCATTTACTGGGGTCAGAATCATTTGAATCAGCACTCCCAGTCTCCCACGGTCCACCTAGGCCGCTTAGTCTACTTGTCTCATCAAAGGAAGAGGGTTAGACAGTAGAGATAAAGGCAACTGGAATGGAGGTCCAGCCAGAGAGAATGGTTGTACAATATGCATATAGTCATCTCTAAAAGAAACGAAATAATTTGTCATATACCTAACTAAATATTATCATTACTTAATTTGTCGGGATGCTTACACGATAACTCTTGCACCCGAGCTGTTTATGATGGTTTCCTAGGTCTACAATGGCTTCGATTTAGAGAGCCTCATTCCCATCATTATAGCACCAGTGGGTTTCTCCTACAAATATCTCTATTACGCCTCCCCTCCTCACTCACCTCACCTTTTGACTTGAGTCCTCTTCTTCTTCTTCTTATTCTTCCCATGGGATCTTTGATCTACACCCTGAGCCCCCTCATAACGAAGAATGATCTCTGAAAGTCTCTGGAAACCTCAGGAAAACAATACCCAGTTTTCCCTCACCTACACAGAGATATCTATGTTATGTATAACAATTATAAAATGATTTTTTTGTAATCATGTGAAATACACAAACATGCATTTGCCTACAGTGGGCAAGGTAAACCAACTCAGGAGCGTCGAGAAATTGTGGAATTGAGATGGCGTTGCTTCCAATCGTATTTATGTAGAAGGAAATGGTTGCACACTCTAATTCCTCATTGTCTTTTGTGGTGGGAAACTTGAAGGTTCCACCTTTTTCACAGGTAGGAGCAAGAGAAGAAAAGGTAGAACATTGGGTAGGTTGGATTGAGCTTCCTCAAACTTAAAGAGATTGGTGAAGTCTGTGAAAAAAAACATTATTTTGGGTTTATGAGTATAGGACAGTAGGAGGTCGAGACTCAAACCCTCAACTCTCCAATTCTATGCTTCAGTGTCTCCCTAATTTCTATTTCCTCCAGAAGATTATGTAGAGCTAAGTTGTCGACTTGGTTGTCATGAATTTACAGGTATGATAGCATTTTACAATTGTGTAACATTTTATATGTGGATAAAAGTTAAATGTGTTTCTTGTTGGAGTTCCTTCTAGTTCTATAAATATAAGGGTTTAAAATTTCTCCATCCAAAATGTTGTTTGAAATTTGTAATGTATTATGCGATTGCATTTCCGCCAAACTAAGTCTTGAATACTCAATAGATGTAACCTTAAAAAACCCAATATTTAAATGAAATCAGAACCAAAATAATGTATACTTTTCATAGTCTAGGACCAAAACTTCGTTTGGGCGGAGGAGCAAGAAGAAAGTGCCTTGTATTTGAGTTCCAATTTAAATGTAGTCATTACGCAGTAGAATATTTATAAGAGGGAGCTGTGTTAGCAAGTTGAATTGTAAACATTCGGTTGAAAGAAAGAACAATATTTGAATAGAAGTGTTTGAATTGTTCCAATTTCCTTAATGAAATCCAATAGTTGAAAGGATAAAATATTTAACTGTAAATGTTGTAGACTCTGACCCCTTCGTTTTCCTGTCAGCCTTCTAATAATGGAAACAAGAAGTACAAATTGTCTACTAATATATCTAAACAAGGGAATCCCTCAACGGATGTTCATGAATGATGGACTGGGAGTGCAATGATCTAGCGAAGAACATGATTTCAACATCCTTGTTGTCGCAAACCTCCCAAACGTGTGTTTATGATTCGTCTTCCTTCTTGACTTTGGTAGAAACTAGACACTCAACTTGTAATGATATTTGTTGGAGAATTTAAAGTTCTTCCTTATAGTGGACTAATAAATAGTTAATCTTTTCAATAGGGTTGCAGGCTTCAAATTTGAAGCCTTCAGAGCCCTTCAAAGGCCATTTTAAACATCATAGAAGGCCACAAGGAATTTTACCATGCAAAAAAAAATTAGTTTCATTTCCAGCACTTCAATAATGAAATTGAGTAAGCCTCAGTAAATTTGCAACAAAAGGGCAGCTACAAAATTTGCATATCCAGGGATTCAATGGACTATGGGAGGGTCGAGACTCTGAGTCTTCCCAAGTGCCCTTGAATAGTCGGATCATGGATGAGGATCTCAGTCCCAATCGACACAGACCAGTACGGTGGGCCACTAGGCTTCCTAGTGCCAAGTTCAAGTCCGTGAGTCAGGATTGTGACTCATGATTTGATGTTCACTTTCAAAGCATTTAATGGCATTAGCATGCATTATTGATTCACCAATTTCATTAAATCTTGGTATGAGATGATTCCACCTGCCAACTCGATTTTCCATCTGTCATCTTATTGTTCACCAAGTCACGTGATCTCACAACGTACAAGTCACTTGATTATTTGAGTATATGATGTGAAATTAAATACTCATATGAGTCATATCTATGGATGGTGACTTGATTTGATAACCCTCCACTATCAAGTATCCGTCAAGAAAAACTAATGGTGTTTTTTTTTGGGTTACAAATTACAAGTTGCAATTTACAATGCATTGAGCAATCTTTGCTAGATTTGAATCTAACCTGGTCCAATGGGTATGTAAGTTTCAAGACCAAGGTTTCACTTAGTGCTAGACATTTCTATTATGGCCACCACAAGACTGGGATGACGGATCTTTGGTAGCAAGCTAGCAGCACGCCACCCTTTGTTTGTGCTCATGAATCATATCCTATACTAGTTAGTTCAGGATTCTAGGATTTATTCCAATTTCCATTCATTTACTGGGGTCAGAATCATTTGAATCAGCACTCCCAGTCTCTCGTGGTCCACCTAGGCCGCTTAGTCTACCTGTCTCATCAAAGGAAGGGGGTTAGGCAATAGAGATAAAGACAATTGGAATGGAGGGCCAGCCAGAGAGAATGGTTGTACAATATGCATATAGTCATCTCTAAAAGAAATGAAATAATTTGTCATATACCTAACTAAATATTATCATTACTTAATTTGTCGGGATGCTTACACGATAACTCTTGCGCCCGAGCTGTTTATGAGGGTTTCCTATGTCTACAATGGCTTTGATTTAGAGAGCGTCGTTCCCATCATTATAGCACTAGTGGGTTTCTCCTACAAATATCTCTATTACGTCTCCCCTCCTCACTCACCTCACCTTTTGACTTGAGTACTCTTCTTCTTCTTCTTCTTATTCTTCCTGTGGGATCTCTGATCTATGCCCTGAGCGCCCTCATAACGAAGAATGATCTCTGAAAGTCTCTAGAAACCTCGGGAAAACAATACCTAGTTTTCCCTCACCTACATAGAGATATCTATGTTATGTAGAACAATTATAAAATGATTTTTTTGTAATCATGTGAAATACACAAACATGCATTTGCCTACCTTGGGCAAGGTAAACCAACTCAGGAATGTCGAGAAATTGTGGAATTGAGATGGTGCTGCTTCCAATCGTATTTCTGTAGAAGGAAACGGTTGCACACTCTAATTCCTCATTGTCTTCTGTGGTGGGAAACTTGAAGGTTCCACCTTTTTCACAGGCAAGAGCAAGAGAAGCAAAGGTAGAACGTTGGGTAGGCTGGATTGAGCTTCCCCGAACTTAAAGAGATTGGTGAAGTCTGTGAAAAAAAACATTATTTTGGGTTTATGAGTATAGGACAGTCGAAGGTCGAGACTCAAACTCTCAACTCTCCAATTCTATGCTTCAGTGTCTCCCTAATTTCTATTTCCTCTAGAAGATTATGCAGAGCTAAGTTGTCGACTTGGTTGTCATGAATTTACAGGTATTATAGCATTTTACAATTGTGTAACATTTTATATGTGGATAAAAGTTAAATGTGTTTCTTGTTGGAGTTCCTTCTAGTTCTATAAATATAAGGGTTTAAAATTTCTCTATCCAAAATGTTGTTTGAAATTTATAATGTATTATGCGATTGCATTTCCGCCAAACTAAGTCTTGAATACTCAATAGATGTAACCTTAAAAACCCAGTATTTAAATGAAATCAGAACCAAAATAATGTATATTTTTCATAGTCTAGGACCATAACTTCGTTTGGGCGGAGGAGCAAGAAGAAAGTGCCTTGTATTTGAGTTCCAATTTAAATGTAGTCATTACGCAATAGAATATTTATAAGAGGGAGTTGTGTTAGCAAGTTGAATTGTAAACATTAGGTTGAAAGAAAGAACAATATTTGAATATAAGTGTTTGAATTGTTCCAATTTCCTTAATGAAATCCAATAGTTGAAAGGATAAAATATTTAACTGTAAATGTTGTAGACTCTGACCCCTTCGTTTTCCTGTCAGCCTTCTAATAATGGAAACAAGAAGTACAAATTGTCTACCAATATATCTAAACAAGGGAATCCCTCGACGGATGTTCATGAATGAGGGACTGGGAGTGCAATGATCTAGCGAAGAACGTGATTTCAACATCCTTGTTGTCGCAAACCTCCCAAACGTGTGTTTATGATTCGTCTTCCTTCTTGACTTTGGTAGAAACTAGACACTCAACTTGTAATGATATTTGTTAGAGAATTTCAATTTCTTCATTATAGTGGACTAATAAATAGTTAATCTTTTCGATAGGGTTGCAGGCTTCAAATTTGAAGCCTTCAGAGCGCTTCAAAGGCCATTTTAAACGTCATAGAAGGCCACAAGGAATTTTACCATGCAAAAAAAAAATAGTTTCATTTCCAGCACTTCAATAATGAAATTGAGTAAGCCTCGGTAAATTTGCAACAAAAAGGCAGCTACAAAATTTGCATATCCATGGATTCAGTGGACTATGGGAGGGTCGAGACTCTGAGTCTTCTCAAGTGCCCTTGAATAGTCGGATCATGGATGAGGATCTCAGTCCCAATTGACACAGACCAGTACGGTGGGCCACTAGGATGCCTAGTGCCAAGTTCAAGTCGGTGAGTCAGGATTGTGACTGATGATTTGATGTTCACTTTCAAAGCATTTAATGGCATTAGCATGCATTACTGATTCACCAATTTCATTAAATCTTGGTATGAGATGATTCCACCTGCCAACTCGATTTTCCATCTATCATCTTATTGTTCACCGAGTCACGTGATTTCACAACTTACAAGTCACTTGAGTATTTGAGTATATGACGTGAAATTAAATACTCATATGAGTCATATCTATGGATGGTGACTTGATTTGATAACCCTCCACTATCAAGTATCCATAAAGAAAAACTAATGGTGTTGTTTTTTGGGTTACAAATTACAAGTTGCAATTTACAATGCATTGAGCAATCTTTGCTAGATTTGAATCTAACCTGGTCCAATGGGTATGTAAGTTTCAAGACCAAGGTTTCACCTAGTGCTAGACATTTCTATTATGGCCACCACAAGACTAGGATGACGGATCTTTGGTAGCAGGCTAGTAGCACGCCGCCCTTTGTTTGTGCTCATGAATCATATCCTATACAAGTTAGTCCAGGATTCTAGGATGTATTCCAATTTCCATTCATTTACTAGGGTCAAAATCATTTGAATCAGCACTCCCAGTCTCCCACGGTCCACCTAGGCCGCTTAGTCTACCTATCTCATCAAAGGAAGGGGGTTAGACAGTAGAGATAAAGGCAATTGGAATGGAGGGCCGGCTAGAGAGAATGGTTGTACAATATGCATATAGTCATCTCTAAAAGAAACGAAATAATTTGTCATATACCTAACTGAATATTATCATTACTTAATTTGTCGGGATGCTTACACGATAACTCTTGCACCCGAGCTATTTATGAGGGTTTCCTATGTCTACAATGGCTTCGATTTAGAGAGGCTCGTTCCCATCATTATAGCACCAGTGGGTTTCTCCTGCAAATATCTCTATTACATCTCCCCTCCTCACTCACCTCACCTTTTTACTTGAGTCCTCTTCTTCTTCTTCTTATTCTTCCCGTGGGATCTCTGATCTATGCCCTGAGCGCCCTCATAACAAAGAATGATCTCTGAAAGTCTCTGGAAACCTCGGGAAAACAATACCCAGTTTTCCCTTACCTGCATAGAGATATCTATGTTATGTAGAACAATTATAAAATGATTTTTTTGTAATCATGTGAAATACACAAACATGCATTTGCCTACCTTGGGCAAGGTAAACCAACTCAGGAGCGTTGGGAAATTGTGGAATTGAGATGGCGTTGCTTCCAATCATATTTCTGTAGAAGGAAACGGTTGCACACTCTAATTCCTCGTTGTCTTCTACGGTGGGAAACTTGAAGGTTCCACCTTTTTCACAGGTAGGAGCAAGAGAAGCAAAGGTAGAACGTTGGGTAGGTTGGATTGAGCTTCCCCGAACTTAAAGAGATTGGTGAAGTCTGTGAAAAAAAACATTATTTTGGGTTTATGAGTATAGGACAGTCGGAGGTCGAGACTCAGACTCTCAACTCTCCAATTCTATGCTTCAGTGTCTCCCTAATTTCTATTTCCTCCAGAAGATTATGCAGAGCTGAGCTGTCAACTTGGTTGTCGTGAATTTACAGGGATGTATCATGCATTTTACAATTGTGTAACATTTTATATGTGGATAAAAGTTAAATGTGTTTCTTGTTGGAGTTCCTTCTAGTTCTATAAATATAAGGGTTTAAAATTTCTCCATACAAAATGTTGTTTGAAATTTATAATGTATTATGCAATTGCATTTCCACTAGACTAACTCTCGAATACTCAATAGATGTAACCTTAAAAAACCCAGTATTTAAATGAAATCAGAACCAAAATAATGTATACTTTTCATAGTCTAGGGCCACAACTTTGTTTGGGCGGAGGAGCAAGAAGAAAGTGCCTTGTATTTGAGTCCCAAATCTGTCAATGCTATTTATCTACCGTGAATTGTAAACATTAGGTTGAAAGAAAGAACAATATTTGAATATAAGTGTTTGAATTGTTCCAATTTCCTTAATGAAATCCAATAGTTGAAAGGATAAAATATTTAACTGTAAATGTTGTAGTCTTTGACCCCTTCGTTTTCCTGTTAGCCTTCTAATAATGGAAATAAGAAGTACAAATTGTCTACCAATATATCTAATCAAGGGAATCCCTCGACGGACGTTCATGAATGAGGGACTGGGAGTGCAATGATCTAGCGAAGAAAATGATTTCAACATCCTCGTTGTCGCAAACCTCCCAA
>LPNX010953030.1:24215-50782 GCA_001517045.1 Pseudotsuga menziesii | reverse complement strand
TCCAGCCTTCTCAACATTTCATTCAGTCTGGAGCCTTCTTATGCGAAAGGTATACAAACCAGGAATTCCCTTCCGAGAACAAGCCTCTGTCTGCATCTTGAAGTTTTGCTTGTTCGGTTTGTTTTCCCTTTCACTTTTCTTCTCAGCAACTCGCTCCAGGTATTCACGCTGCTTGGGTTCCGCATATTTTCATTCCTGAACTTTGGAACCGCTTGTTCTGCTCTTAGCTGATGAGATAGGTCATCTCCCTTCTCCCGTTGCTGTCTTTTTCTCATTTTTACTTTCTTCCTAGCGGGAGATTTCTTCTCATCATTCCGCTGCTCTTCTTTCTTATCTTCAGTGATCGGCTCGGCTTTCTTCTTTTCTTCAACAGATATTTTGATGACATCTTCTACATCCTGCACTTGATTCCTCATCCTTGGAAATTGTCTTACCTGTGATATTCCTAATTTCACAACCCTGGGCGGCGTCGCCATAGTGGTCACACGGCCACCATGCTCGAAGTGTCTCAGACTGTCTTCTAAAGGTTCCTCCTCGGGCAGAACCCACTCAGTGTTATACTTTGGATTGGCAATGGTTGCAAACTCTGGAAATCACAGCACTCTGTAACTAAAATTAGCTCTAGACAGGGGAAACTTAACACTACACTCTATAGCTCTTGGCTCTTTGCAAAAGTAACCCTCCCGAATGAATAATTTCTGCTTTTATACTGAAGGCGGTAATCTCGGACGCAACGGTCATCTAGAATGAATCCGTCGGTCGTATTAATTGCTTGGACGAGACCACACCTGTCATTTCATTACTCAATAAATGCTGAAATCCGATCAATTTTCCTCGAAACGTGTGTGTGTAGGCGCCAGTCTCGTCGAAGATTTGCCAAATCTGGAAAAATTTATTATGCCGTGCCAAATCTACGGTAAGGTATACCGGTCATTTCCTTATTAATTGCCTGTCAGAAGGTGACTTGACTAGCCCTCTGTCTCGCTACAAAACTGGGTACGTGGCACGGAGAAACATCGCGCTGCTGCGATGTCACACCACATCACTTGCTCAAAACAAACTTACACGTGTCTTTTTTTCTTTTTTTTCAAAATGGATCGTCCTTATGCGATTCCTTATACTTAGAATACCTGCCGGTGTAGACTAATTCCCGGTGCGATGCCTCCTTTCAACTACACTGGACATCTGCACCATCCGCGACTCTAAATTAGGGCTGAGAGGTGGAGTGGCTGTCACTATAAAGCTTAAGCCTACTTCAATTCATCTCGCAGCATCTGCAAAAGTCCTTAGTGTCTTTGTGTAATGTGGGCCACCATAATCCTGCGGTCAGGATTTTCTGTGCAGTCGTCTTTCCAGCGAAATGACCTCCTGCGGTACCTGAATGTGCTTCTCTGATAATAGCCTCTTTTTCATGCGGCATCACACATCTGCGTAGGACTTCATCTGGACCTAACTTATATAGCTGTCCTACGATCAGGGTGAAGTCTGCTGCTTTAATAACCAACTGCTTCTTTTGATGCTTGGTAAACTCCTCAGGTGCCCTTCCTGTAGTGAGAAAGTGAATGATATCAACATAGTACTCATCTGCGATTTGAATAGAAAACAATTGCGCATCTGGCAAATTGTCCTCTAGATTACTTGGCTCTTCTCCTGAGTCTATTCGTGACAGATGGTCAGGTCCAGCATTCAATCTTCCTGGTTTGACAATGATTTCAAAATCATACTCTTGAAAGAGGAGTAACCATCTGCAGATTCTTCCCCCTAACACTGGCTTATTGACCAGATACTTCAATGCGGAATGGTCAGTAAACATCTTGAACGAGGCACCCAACATGTAGTGCCTGAACTTCTATAACGCGTACACCATAGCTAAGCCTTCTCTTTCCGTCATGGTGTAGTTCTTTTCTACTGTCGACAGCTTTTCTGCTGGAGTATGCGATAAAATGATCGATACCTCCTTCTCCTAGTTGCGTTAAAACAACCCCTAGTGCGATGCCAGATGCATCCACATGGACATGAATAGGTTTAGTCCAGTCTGGGAATACTAAGATGGGTGCTGTAACCATCTTCTCTTTAAGTGTGTTTAGACTCTGCTGGCATTCCTCATTCCATAGGAATTTTACATCTTTCTTTAACAGTTTTTCCATCGGTGCTGTAATCTTTGCGTATCCCTTGATGAATTTTCTGTAGTACCCAGTATGACCAAGTACTGTTCTCAATTGTTTGACTGAGTTGGGTGATGGAAGATTTACAATGATGGCAATATTTGCGGGATCTACCATCAAGCCTTGTCTGCAAACAATGTGACCCAACAAAATACCAAATGGCGCACAGAATATACATTTTTTTAAGTTCAGAGAAATCTGGTACTGCCTACATTTCTCTAACATCAGTCTTAAATCTCCTATGTGCTTGTCAATTAATCCAAATACAGTCCAATCATCAAAATAAACTTCTAGGAATTTATGGATGTATTCTTTAAATACAGCAACTACTACTCTAGAAAAGATAGCTGGTGCATTCTTAAGACCAAAGGGCATTTCCGTATACTGGAATGAGCCCCATTCTGTGGCAAACGTGGTCTTATGTCGATCTTCTGGGTGGATCCTGATCTGGTGATAGCCTGAAAAGCCATTAGTGAAGGAGTAGACCTCCTGTCCTCCAACATTGTCTAATACTTCATCCGTGAAAGGTGTCGGAAATGGATCATGAAGTGATGCGTCATTGAGTTTACGTAATTCGACACAGATCCTGATGTCTCCTTTGGTTTTCTTCTCTTGCACGACCATGGGACTAACCCATTCGCTCTCTTCCACGGGCTCAATGATGCCTGCTGCCAGCATCTTATCGATCTCATCCTTAACTTTTTCTTTGTAGTGCGGATTCAATCTATATGGACGCTGCTTGACTGGTCTAGCATCCTCTTTCAATGGTATCCTCATTACTCCCAGGTCTCCGACTATTCCCTTCATCTCTGTGAATTTGGTGGGAAATAGGTCCTGATAGTCATGTAACAAGTCTGCAATCTGTCCAACTATTTCATCGGTCCAATAGTCTCCAATAGAGGCAACCTTTGGTTCTGTGTCTGTGCCAATATTGATCTTTTTAATCTTGAGCGGCTCTGTGATTTCTGGAGTCTGTAGCTTCGGTCCATCAACATCGCGAGTCCCTTCTAACTCTGGAATGTTGATGTTGCGAGGGTCCTCATCCTCCTCCTCTGGTTCTGATGCAAAATTATAGCACTCTAGCGCCTCTTCTAACTGGATGGCCCACTCAGGTTGAGTTTGTACTGATAGTGTACAATCCTCAAATATCTTAATCTTTATTACATCTAGGGCCTGATCAACATTTGGATACTCAGATTCAAAAGCGAAGGTGAGTAGAAAGTTGTCTATTAGAAGTGGCCATGTAATCGTTCCCTTGCGCAATTCAGTCTTTGTGTACCAGTTCCGTGGAATTGGGTCTAAAGTGTGAATGAATCGGTGAACCCATTCATCCTCGGGAATGTCCGACCAATCCTGTTCACATGTCTGAATGTGTGTCTTCGGGTCACTTTCTCTTGTGTATCGCTACTGGATATGCTCTCTGTCGATAGAGAATCTGATCGCCATCAATCTCTTAAGATCATCCCATGATGTGATATTCTCTTTATGTGCATACCACCATCTTGCAGGTGTAGCTCGTACTGCAAGGTCCATAGCTGCAATCCTCTGCTCATGAGGGATTTGTTGTTCAAACTGCATGAGAAAGTCCTGGATGTCTGTTATACCATGAAATGATGGAATCTCGTTGATCTCTGCGCCAATCCATTGCAGTGACTTAGTCATGTACGCACATCTACGCGCTGAGACTTCGTAAAGTCTGTTCTGCCAGTTCTCTAGACCAACATCCGAATCCGATGCGCATGAGCTGTCGCATCGCCAACTAATGTGCCCTTCTGCGGTTGGATTGATGGAGTCGCTCTGGTTCGCAGTCATCTGATAGAGACTGTCCATGTTACGTGCCTCTTCCTCTGCTCGGATAGGTTCCATGTATCTAGGACCCTGAAGAGGATCTAACGGTGCAATGACCCGAATCTGCACATCCTCAAAGGTCATTTGTCTTCTCTTTAAGTCGATAACGACCATGTTACCAATCGCCCAGTCAATTCCTAGTAGTGCTGGATATGGTCTACTATCGCCCATAATTTCTATAACTTCAAAGTCCGCAGAGCTGCGAACTCCGTCAATGTCAATTGGTACCTGTGATAATCGACCCAGGGGTGATACCCACTGTTGATTAGCTAATCTGAGGTGGATAGGTGATCTGACTAACTTAGGGCTACCCATCTGTTCCCATGTCTGCTTAGTCAGAACATTTACCTCTGATCCTAGATCTAGGATGACCTCATCCATTTCAAATTCTCCAACCTGTGCTGTGAGTCGCATCTCTCTTCCTGTTCTTGTATGTCCCCTAATACTATGAATAGCACGTTGTGCACTGCTCACGGAAGAAGATGGCTGACACTGATCTATGATGCGCTGAATTTCTCCAATAGCTTGCTCATTTCTCACAAGTTTTAAACAACTCTGCAGGAAGGATTGTACACTTCCTGCCAACTCGTCTTCGTCGCAAGCGCCCGATGTGGTAGCCTGCGAGGTCTGGTCAGGGCTAATGCCACAAGGTGCTTGCTGCGGTACGCCCCTAGACGGCAGTACCTGCGATCCTGATTGCATAGGGTCATCAAAGAAAGTCTTAGCTTCCTGAAATGTCTGCTTGTTCTTCTGCAGGTCAAGTGGTGTTGCTTTGTTAGGAGCTTTAAGCACCCACTCCTGACCTGTGGTATTTTCAGTAACTTGCGATGTCTCATTGGTGGAAGCACCGCTGCGAGTCACAATGTTGACTCTTAGTTCTGGTTCTTCCTGCTCAGCAGCAATAAACTGGATGTTCTGGTGTGCTGCTGGCTTAGGTTCTTTGATCTTAGCTATCAAGGTAGGACAGTCTTCTATAGCGTGATCATAAGATTTGCAATAGTTACATGTGGTGGTAGGGCTCTGACAGTCCCTAGCATAATGTCCTACAACTCCATAGTTGTAACAAGTGACTGGTCCGCGACCACGGCCAAAGCCTTCTCCACGGCCAAAGCCTCTGAATCCTCCTCGTCCTCCTCGTCCTCCTCCATGGCCACCATAAGCCGGATCATGCTGTAGTCCTGCTGCTTGACCCTGTGTTTCTGATTGGACTCTGTATAGGTCTTGCTTGCTCCCGACCATGAGATCATAGGCTCGACAATCGTGTTCATCATGGCCTACTGACTTATAGAAGACGCAGTATAAGTTCTTAGGTGTATGTACGTACTTTTGAAGTAGAGGGCACTGGTGAGGTAGATGTCCTCTTGTTTTGCATATTTCACACCACGGCCCATGGGTCTATGGTAAGGGGTTAGGAGCCCCGTTTGCTAGATATTCTACAAAGACTGGACAGTTATATTTAGTATGGCCTTGTGCTTTACACTTTACACACCATATGTCTTGCGCAACCTCTTTCCCTTTCTTAAGTTCATGCATCTGTATCGTGAGATTAGCCAACTGGTTTTGCAGATTTGTCATACCTGTGCTAGTTTCAGCTAGAGGTGAAGCCTCTAGTTTCATCGCCATCTCCAACGCGTCGTCCTGCGTCTGGAGTTTCTGCTGCATTAATGGTAGTCTGATGTGAGGGAGCAGCGCTGCAATAAACCATTCCTTATGCTGCTCCGGTGCAAACTCAAAGCTGACTTGGTATATAAGGGCTTTAAATTTCTGATCGAAGTCCCACACCGACTCTGTAGGTAACTGTTTGATGTCTTTGAGCTCTGTAATGCACTGTGACTCAGACTTAGGTTTCTTAAACTCTTTAATCATGGCGGTCCTAACCTGGATAAGTCTTCTATGTACCGCTGAGGTAACCCCTGAGGTATACTTCATGTACCATGTTAAGGCTCGTTCTCTCAGTGTGGTGACCAACTGTAAAAGTTTACTATTATCATCAGTGATTGCTTTAATGGTCCACATGGCTTCACATAGAAACCAATGCTGCTCTGGGTCCTCTACCCCTGTACCCTTAAAGATAGGTAGCTTCATATCATCCCCCATTCTATTTCTATGTGGTGGAAGTTGATTTGCTGTGTTACTACCACTCGGCAGTGTAGGTGGAGGCGATGTGGCGGTAGTATGTACTGTCTGGGAACTACTAGATGGAGTTCCTACGGGATTGTTCTGAGTCCCGATTTGTTTCTGTGGGGTATAAGGGTGGTAAGAGATACCCCCTTCTGTTCTGTCTGTATGGTTATGACTCTGTTGTCTAGTACTATCTGAACTGTCTTCAAATATGGGAGATCTGAAATCTACTTTGTATTTCTTTCCACTACATGTACATCCAATGTCATCAAAATCACTTTCAAACTCTTGTGACATTACTATCTTTACTTATTCATCTGAAACTAGATCCATTCTTCCTTTTTCATATAATAGCATCTTAATGGACAAATTTTAAAGATTTTAGGTACTTACCGCGGTATCCTTTGAAGAAGTACCGTTCAGCCTCGCTGAAGCTTTTTCTCTGGTCAACTGCAAACTCTGTGATGAAGCCTTCTAGCACACTCGCAAGCCAGAAGTCTACTGTCCTCGTAATGGGATTATCAAGGTTCTTCACGGTCTGAATCAGCTCCGGTGTCCAGACAATGTGTCTTTTCTTCTTGAATATGTTATTATCAGTCAACTTTGATAACCAGTCATAAAGCTCGTTTCCAAAGGTCACAAAAAATATCGCATGCAGGTCTGTAGCGATATGTTTTTGTAACCAGTCCTCTGTACTCAGTCTAGGACTCTTGTTCTCTCATTCAGGAAACTCTTTCTGGTTAGACACAACCCACTCGTTGAGTAGGATGCCAATAGAACATCTGTGCTTAGTTTGTTCAAAACTGGCAACGAAACCATTTGTTGGTCGTCTGGGCAGACCCAGGTTTACTATAATGAACCAACAACACCCCTAGCTCACCGGCCCTTTCGGCGACAGATCGCGGAGCGGCCTGAAGTCTCACCTGAAGTGATCCTAATGGGTTGGTCGAGGACTCAAGTGTCTCGACCAGGTTCTGTATGGCATCCTGCGTGAGTCTCACATCTCTTCTTAACTCGCGAGACCGCTCTTTCCTCTCTACGACGCGGTGCACAGTTTCCTCTTACTCGTGATGACTCCGACCCCTATCGCATCGCCGCGTCCGGGGCAACACGTAACTCTTTCCTTCGCTAGATCCTTCACCCACGGTATCGCGCACCGCAACTCCTCTGCTGGTGCGATATCGCCTCCCTGCGATATCCTACCGCTGCGACTCAGCGTACTTATCTTACTGGTGTTCACCTACCGGACACAATACGCAGAGCTGTCTTATACTGCGACTCTTAACTGTCTTAAGGGAAACTTAGATAGGCTCTTATACAAAATGCTTAAAGAATTCAACTTGCATTTATCCTGTTATTAAGCTATGAACTGAATAACATACACATACATATATTTACTGTAAGCAAAGTTCATGTAAAGAATGACAGATATAACAAGTAAATACAATCACACAATGCTCAGATTTTACGTGGTTCACTTCCAGGGTGGAAGTTACGTACATAGAACTGTGTTTCTATATTATAACTTGAGAGAGGTACACAGTTCTGCTGCATCGCATATGCAGCTAGAGATCTTCTGGGTAACTCCGCACACAGCCTAGAGCCCTTCTCTCTTAGATCTCTTCTCTATCTCTATATTGCCTTCTTATAATATACTCTCACTCTCTCTCTCTCTCTGTCAATCCCTGCGGATTGTTACAATACAAAATAACAGTAAGCTAACAGACTCTTGATGATCTGATTAGCTGGATGGCCTAAAATGCCCAAAATGCCAACCTTTTACAATACAAATTACATCCCTTTATAGGCGGCCCGAAGGTCTCGCCATTACAACAATGTGGGCCTGTCCCAACAGTAACCCAAACCCTAACTAGTGACAGTCGGCATATCTGTACTTGGGGTAGCCTCTTTCCGTCACACCACTGCTCTCTGCAGTCTTCCATGCTTCCCGGCACTGACCATGGGTACTATGCACCGCTTCCCTTCTTTTGTCCTTTGTCTTCAATACCTCGGCCTCGTTGCTCCTTTTCCTTTATGAGGGTAGCTGAACCCTCCTATCTTCGTCGCTGCCTTCAATGCAGTGGTTGAGCTCTCTCTTCTCAACCGCTTAGGTACTGTCGTCTTCTTTGACTTCTCTGTTCCAACAGTCACGGTTTCCGGCTCTGCTCTGCAGTTAGAAACATGCTATGGCGTCGTAGCTTCACCTTATCTCTTCATCTTCAACAAACTGTCTATTCGCCAAAATGGTAGCTTTTCCTATAGCTGCGGGACCCTGCTCCAACAACGTAGATGGGGTGATTCACTGAGTGGCTCTCCTTGCTTATAATGTATGCTAGCTGATTTTTCCTGTACAGCCTCTTTGTCTCCCCTCCAAACATGGGAATGGTGGCATATGTGAGATCCATCTGAAGGGTGCCGCCTAGTCTTTTGCTCCATGACCGAGATAGCAAGAGGCCGGATTTTGGACGAATATCGGCCACTACAATGTCCATCATTACGCTTTTCGAAGGTAGCTACGTTAAGTTTACAACCAGGTCTTTGATGAGACCCAAGCACTTGACCTTCCTGGAGTCAAAGGAGAATAAATCATGGTAGGGCTTGGTGATGATGAGGCCAATCTCATCCATCACAGCCTTTGGCATTAGGTTATGAGAGGCTCTTGTATCCAGCAGACAGTTATGGAGGATTTTATCATGGATGTTCAAGGATATATAGAATGGTGGGCAGGAGTCCTTTAGGTCTTCGATCATGGGGCCCAGGGTTACATCAAGCTTGTCATCTTGTAGTTTCACAAAGTTAGTGTCAATGTGCACCTTGGGTTGAAGGGAATTCAAATGGAGGTTTTGAATGCATCATTCTTCATTAGCTCAATTAAAGGGAAAGGGATTTTCAATTTTTGAATTTCAGACTCGAGGTTGAAGGAATAATGCAACCTATCTAGAAACCTTACCTTAGGAGCTGTAGGTTTGAGTTGGACTTGACCAGATGTGGCTGAAGGTGCTGGTTTATGCAATGCTTTGGATGGGACAACCACTTTCTTTGGTAAAACAACAACCTTTCTAGCTGGTGCAGTAGGCTGTGTGACAGGTACAACATTCTTCTTGAGGGGAGCAACCAGCCTAGACCTCAGTTTGTAACCTCCCTGACCATCAGCCTGATAGACAGCCTCTTCAGTGATCTGCTCATCAATCAGGGCTTCCTCATATTCTGCCTGGGTCAGAAAAGAATAGTCCACCTCATCCTCCATGCAGTGGATATTGTCTTCAGCTTCTCCTTCTTCTTCAATGAATTTTGGCTCTTCTTCTAATACAACATTTTGAAATGGAGCTCTTATCCTCTGATCTTCCCCTTGATTTCTCTCCCTTCCGAGAATCTAAATTGGGGGGTTTCCTCTTCTATAAGGAACAAAATTTGGGTTTCGAGGAGCAAAGTCGCTTGGCCCTTTACCCCTCATCGATAGATGTCCTTGGTCCTTCAATTTAGACATTTCAGCAGTCAGGTTATCTAACAGTTTGGTAATTTTGTCAATCTTGTTCTCTGATGTTGAAGCCCCACTATAGTCTGTTGACTTTTTTTTCCTGTCTATCTTCCGTTTGACCCTCTGAGATGCCAGGATGTTTGACTCTACTTCTAGGGCAACATCCTGCATGAGTGATAAGGAAACATACCTCCTTTCTCTGAGAAGTAAGCAGAAGTCAGAGTCAAAGGAATTTGCATAAGTTATCCTAGCTGAGGTATCAGTGGGCTTAATTTCGGTAGGGATCTTACTGTACATATTGTTGAATCTCATGGTAAAGTTGGAGACAGACTCCCCATTTTCTCTTTTCAGGTTGCTGAATTCTGTGATATAGTAGAGGTGGTCCCTCCTTTCTCCCCAATGCTTTAGGAAAATGTCATCTAGGGCCTCTATGCTTGCCACTGATTTGGCAGGCAGTTCCTTAAACCACTTCCTAGCCTAGCCATCTAGGCTTTGCACAAAAACCCTAGTCCATACATCTTCTTGTTCTATGTTAATATTTTCAGCATAGCTGTAAAAAGCCTCTAGATGTTCTTCAGCAGTGAAATCCCCTTCCCTTGTAAACTTAGGCATATACTTGAGATAATCCCCAGTAGGCATGGCTGCAAGAGGATTTGGCAGAATTAAGGTCGCATACCTAGCTACCAGGATCCTTTCCATCTTGGTCAATTGAGGGGCAACCATATTGGAAATGGGTATGGACAGGGTTGTGGAAGGTAGGACTGATGAAGATACTTGTTGAGAAGGCAGTGGTACACTTATCCCAGTGGAGTCACCAGGGATTGGATCTTCACAAGCAGCAGTGCTTGAAGATGCCCAACCCCTAGATTTTTCTAATGTATTTAAAACTTCCTGGGAATTAAGAGTTTCAGCAGAAGAAATAATAGCAGAAAGATTTATTGAAATACCTGATGTAGCTTTTTGTGCAGTACAGCTGGTATGTCTTAGTAAAGCCCTAGCTTTCCTCAAAATTTATTCTGGATCTGAAACAGGTGTTGTTGGTGGCCCCTTTGGGTTTACGCTGGTACTTGGTCTTCTTGAAGGCACCTTATATCAATGGAGTCACCAGATAGATGATTACAACCATAATAATGCCCAAGCTTTGTCTATCATCAAAGCATGGATCTATGTCGTCTCCTAGGGAAGCTGAGCTTCAATCTCCTCTCCCCGTTAATGGCGCCAATTTGTTATCACTCCAGGAAACTCCTCTAGGTTGTAGCTCGAGGATGCCTGGTAACTTAAAATTCTTTTAGGTTTTTTGATATGGATCAAGTCAAGTGACCTATATAACCTCCCACTCTCAAGACATGCATGAAGCTCACTCAATTACAAGGCTTTTAGTTACAACTTGTTCAGTAGTTTGACAATAAGGTGCAGGGATGGAGAACTCATCAAGCTGGCAGACTTACATACAAAATAGATGCATATAAATGGCTAAATCCTGACAAGTATGGTACTTATAAATCAAATCACATTAACTCACCAATAGGATGTCAGCTATTAGCTATTAATCAACTTGAAAATCACCAAATGCACATTCAGGCATAAGTACAGTAAAGATAAAGATGATGGATAAACAACTCATAACAAAAGAGCTTATAATTAGAATAAACAAGATGAGACGCTTGACAATAGAATAGGCTTACAAATCCCCGAAGTCGAACCTTTATTATAAAATCAATCATGGGCTTTATAGCCTTCTACAAAAATGACAGATCCTGAAAATCTGATCTGTTTACATAAAAAATACTTGAAAGTGATAGTTTTCTTAGATTAGGGCTTCAAACCCTTGCTAACTATTTGTCTATCTATTGTGAAGATCTAGTTCACTGAGTGAACTTTTAATAACTGAAGTAATCGCTGATAATCACCATTGTTGGTTCAATGTAAAATTACCGCCAAAAACCAGTGTTTCAGCAGTTAACTTAAGTGACCTTTCTTGTTTAATTCGCCAAAATTTTCCACCTTGTCGTCGTGGTCACTGATCAAGAGCTCTGACCTCTAATCGTCGGCACCCCAAGTCTCAATGCTGCTGCAGTGTCAGCGCCTCAACTGACTAACGTCGCTACAGTTTCTTGATCGACGATCGAAAACTCTTTTCTCTATCCCATCGGCACTCCAAGCCTGAATGTATCGATGCTTTCCATCACTAGCTCGTCGGCGATCGAAAGCTCTGTCTTCTAGCCCATCGATGCCCCAAGTCTTAATGCTGCCACTGTTTCGGAGGGGAAACAAACTAATTTTATCGCTGTTGGAGGTCAGTAGAAGTTTGAATTGGAGCTTTAGTTCTCTATGCCGCCGATGTTTCGGAACTTTAAACCACTAGCTTCACGATCGAAAATCGGAAGCTCAAGCCACTGACCATCGGAACTTTAAATCTGAGCGCTGCCGCTGTTTCGGAGGTGAAAGAACTAATCTTCTCAGCATCGACGATCGGAACCCCAAACCACTAACCATCGACACTTTAAACCACTAACCATCGAAACTTTAAACCACTAGATTCTCCGCAGTGGCGGCGCCGTAGCCGACTAAAACTCCGAAACGTCGGTGTAATAGAGGACTACACCTCCGATCACTGTTTAAAAATGTTTCGATGGCAGTAAAAAAATTAGCAATACGCCTAACCGTCGAAGGGGTTTTCCACCTGTTATTTATCTTCCAACTTTCGGTGGCTAATGAGATGTTCTGATCTTCGCCCAAACCACCGAAAGCTACAACTTGTGAAATTTTTACCCAAATAAAAAAACAGAGGTTTTCAAACTATCAGTGATATTCATATCCTTCATCGCATGAGTTAGATTCTTCATACTATCAAAATAAATTTATTTTGGGAGCTAACAATAACTATAACATAATAATTCTATGTGAGTTGAAATCATCCCATATATGATATATATCATGGGAACAACATTGATGTAGTGAGGGGTTTTGATTATTAGGTGTTTTTTTTCAAAGGATTTTTTTCTTTCTTTGGAAGAAAGTTAAATATTTGTATCGTTAAAATTTAGTTTTATATTTGCTAACTAGGTGATATTATAGTTTTGAAAATAAAATTAAATCTTTGTATTGTTAAATTTTAGTTTTGTATTTTTTTAGCAATGGTGATATTAAAGTTATGGAGGGAAACAACTTGGCACAATAACTTTATGTTTGGGAAGTTTTATTGGTATAGATGTAACCAAAGCAAATCTATGAGGTTGATAATTGTTTTTTTGGTTTCAATTCAATTGCATAGGAGACATGTATATTGGATGGAATGGGCTTAGGCCACTACACACCTTAGTCATTTCAAAAGTACTACCACGACCTTCAGAAAATGACAGTTAAATTACTAAGCCAACTTGTCCAATGCTTCCAATCTTTTATTTGTTAGTTGGGGTAAATATTCAGATTCAGTGGATCTTAGTTTTGATGATTCGATGTTGAAGAATGACATATATCCGAGGGAAAAAAATTCCCTATTCCTCATACATTCGAGAATGTACAAAATTCTTCCCTTCACAAATATTATTCGAGAATGTACAAAATTCTTCCCTTCACAAATATTAAGTCATCAAACCCTTTTTATGAGAACAATAGATAAAAGAACGAAAGCAAAGACCTCATTGAAAAGACCTTCGTAGTTTGTATTTTACTTTTTTTTCATTTTTTTCTATTAACATTGTCAAAGCCAATCAACCTAAAGCATAACTTCTACATTCATTATGAAAAATACAAAAAAGTTGACATTCATAGAAATCATATTATAATGACATTTATAAGGATAAATACCAAAACCTTTGGAATATTTGCATTAGTTTTCATGCACATAACATTTGTTTCTATAAGCTTAACGACATATCAAAGGCTGGCTTTTTTCTTCTGAAAAAAAAAAGCTTAACGACTTTTTCTTTTATTTAGAAATAACATTGTAACCCGACTACCAATAAATGTAGCCTTGTAATGGTTTCTAATCATTCCATCAAGTTAAATGCAATAAAAAGGGTACTCTAAGTCTATCTAGAGGGGTGTGTCATTCACAAGTATATTTTTAATGTTATTTACAACTAATTTTTATGATTTTTATTTTATTTTAATGATTTTAATATATATAGAATTATTAGTTATAAAAAAGTTAATAAGTATTTTTTATGATTTTTTTTGTTTTAACGAATTTATATATATATATAGAATTATTAGTTATAAAAAAGACAATTTAAATAATGGTGAGGAATAGAAAGACAACTTAATTGAAGTGTTCCTTTATATTTATTTTGGTATGTAATCTATATTTTTATGAATGAATTAGTAAAGAGTATGCACTATATATTATATTTAAAAGACATTGTGTTTTGACAGTCAAAACTGTATATATAGTATAACTAATAATAATTATAGATAAATGTAAAGTTTGGAGTCTTACAAATAACATCTAAATTGAGTTCTAGTTTTGACATGTGACTTGCATGTGATAAAGTATAATGCCCACTGCCCAGCATCAAATACAATACAGGCCTGCTGCAGATGGATGGTTTATTAACAGCCAACCATCTCAGGAATCCAGCTCAGCTAAGCTCAGCGCTTTGAATTAGATAACATGTCACTTCAAAATTATGGAAAAAATGATTGAGGATGGTTTTCGTCCCCACAGCGTCTGTTTTCAAAATGGTTAATATCACGTTTCAAATCAAAATGGTTTACTTTTTAATAAAAATTTCAGTTTATATATAACTTCACAACGAGTTTTATATGTTTATGCTTCTCGTAATCCATTTCGCTTATTTTACTCGTATGTGTAAGACATTAATTGGAATTAATTTATGATTAAAGTGATTTAGTTCATGGTGAATATGCTAGTTTGATTTAGAACTGTGGTTTTAAATTAGGTTTGTAAAAGGGTGATATCCAAGTTGAATATTAGTATGTGATAAATTAATTAAGGAAAATATGTCACTAGAGAACCCAACCACTACTTTAAAAAAAAAACCAACCATTATAGCTTGTAATAATAAGTCAACATCATCCACTATAGCATGTAATAATAAGTCAACATCATCATCTAATGACTACTAATTTTTTTTATTATATTAAATTATTAAAATATTTTAAATAACATCCTCAAATATTTAAATTACAAATTAATTGGGTTCACAATTATCCCAAAATAGACTCTTTTAGCACCAATTATATCTTATCATACAAAATATCATGTCTAGGGCATATTCTCCATTATTTTAACAAAAAGACAAAAATACATGGTTAAATCTGAGCATTTATAATTGTCCCATATAATATTCTAAATTGTTCAATGTAGAAGTGCATATTCACAATCATATCAAATGGAGTGATTAATAGATGTTGATCAATTCATGAAACAACAAACCTAAATGTATCTTTATGTTGATCTGTATTTGCATAACAAATTAAGAATTTTATTATCAACCTTACCTACAAGTGTGTTCAATAATCTAGACCTAACCATACAATCTATGATGCAATGAATGACCGTGTGCGATAAGCTCTAACTAAAACGCCCCCTTTTTGGCGTTTTAGCTTAAGTTCTCGTCACATCTTTCATTAAATTTTCGGCAACCGAGTTCATTTATACTCTCGTGATGATCTCAGTTTACTGTAACAACATTCAATTGTTAGGTATCTTGAAGTTTTACTATGTTTTAAATCGACGCAAACCATCTAAATAACATTTTGAATGGTATAAATGTTAGATTTCGCAATTATGCGGGTGACTGGATTTTGGCGGCGTGGGGGCAGTTTGGTCGTCACATAGTCTTCTTCGTGAATGACAACTACAACCTTAAATTCTTCAAATCAATCACCCAAGAAACACTTTAGAAGCACAAGGATCAGTTAAGAAGGTTTATTAGCCATTGGATTATAATCAAATCAATCCTAAACACACATTCACAAATTCACATTTGCAATCCATGCCAAAGACCATTTACGAAACAAATATTACATGCCTAGCATTATAAATCAGTATCTATCATTTGTGTAAGCACTAGTTCTCCATTTCACAATTCCAAGTTGCTCAACAAATCATTATCAACACTCTCTCATAAATATCCCTAGTTTAGGTATTGACATTATGTCATAAACTAAGTACTTTGTTTGCTAATATTATTGTTATATTTCTATATTTTATTATGTTACTATTGCTATGTTTCTATTTTTTGTATTGTTTGTATGCTTTTGCTTTTATTCTACATGTTTTTGTAGTCATGGAAAGAGGTAATTATAAGTCTTAACAATTACTAGGGTTTCCCAACTACAACACTATCTTAAATGAGGACATAAACTAAGGCGATGCTAAAGATAATTTTAATACAAATTTTCAAGAGCATCATGAGGAAGAGATTGAAAGCGGTGCTCCACCATCAACTATAGTGTAAGGTGCAAGTCCAATATAGAATATCATTATTAATGAAAGGCTAGAAAAAATAAGATATGTGTGAGGCGGTTAATGAATATGAATTCAATAGATATTTGGTGAGAAGTGTTGCGGAAAAATATGGAGTTGCACCCACATCATTGCATTATTGATCCTTCACACACAAAGAAGAAAGGACATCTTACATTGTTGATTGAACAAGAAGAGATAAAAGTAATTAGTCCCTATTCTTCATACATTAGAAAAGGTACAAAATTATTCCCTTCACAAATATTAAGCCCTCAAACCATTTTTATGAGAACAATAAATAGGAGGAAGACAGCAAAGACCTCATTGAAGAGACCTTCGCAATTTTTTTTCTTTTGTTAACATTGTCAAAACCAATTAATCTAGAACATCAACTCCTGTATTCACTGTGAGAAATACAAAGAAGTTTCCATTCATGAAAATCACATTGATAAATGCCAAAACCTTTAGATATTTGCACTAGTTTCCATGCACATAACATTTGTTTCAATAACTTTAACGACTTTTTTTTCTTTTGTTTGGAGATGGCATTTTAACCCAACTACCAATAAGTGTAACCTTGTAATGGTTTCCAATAATTGCGTTAAATTATAGACAATAAAAAAGGTACTCTAGGTATATATGTGTTTATTTTTTTATGATTTTTTTTTGTTTTAATGGTTTTTAATATATCTATAGAATTATTATTTATAAAAAAGACAACATAAACAAATGTTAGCAATAAAAAGACAACTTAATTGAGGTACACTTTTATACTTATTTTGGTATGTAATCTATATTTTTATGACTGAATTTGTAAGAGATATGCAATATTTATTATATTTGAAAAACATTTTTTTTGCAGCCAAAATTATATTTACTGTAACTAATAATAAATATAGAAATATGTGAAGCTTGGAGTCTTACAAATGGCATCCAAATTGATTTCTAGTTTTCATGCTATTCAAAACGACACGTTCCAACCAGAGAATCTTATAAATATTTATTTTAGCCAAGGTTAGAAATCCTCTCTTGCACATTTCAATATTCCATATAGTAACATTTTTTCATAAACTAAGATGTATCACAAATATAATAAATGGACAAAATGGATGCCCTACAATTATTTATGAAAGTGTTTTTAACAATGGTATATTCTTCATGAACATCTGAGTGGGCCTAATGGTAAAGAACATGTGTTATCTCCTTGGAGGTCGCAGGTTCAAAACCAACGGGGGGGTAGGGTTGTTCATTGGCATGTTGTGACAAGACTCGAAGGGTGGGCGACCCCTGGGATAGAGGCTCACCCCGACGGGCTTCAAGACGTCTCGACCCATGCTAAGTCACAAGTTACCGGTATATCTAGCTTGCAGGCTGTTGGATATACTCTTGGGGGGTTGTTGTTCCCATGGTTTAAAAAAAACAATAGTATATTCTTCAACGTTTAAGTTTTATTTTATATTTTATTTCCCTGGAAAAAACAAGTGAATTAACATTTCGTACTTTGTATTCAAAGAAAATAAATATGTTTTTATTATCAAAATATTATTTAATAAAAAAAAATAAGTTAATACATTTGTACACTCATTTCATTTTGGCTTTTCATCACATTTTCTATAAAAATATCATTTTCAAACTCATTTGGGTAGTTGTTGTATTGTAAGTACACGTTGGTTATTGTAGACATTAGTTATAACTACTTATTTTTTGATCCAGTAACTTGAGTATGCTTCATTGATAAATTTCCATTGCTACAGATATTATTTCATTGCAATCAATAAATAAGCTAACATAATAAGTGGGATCCCATCCATTTTACATGTATTTTATGATATATTCCATTTTCCATGGAATTTCATGACAACTACAACTGCAATTAGGCTTTTGTCAGGTCAATTAATTGGTGAATGTCACCATTCTAACAGTTATTGCTATAAGACAAAAGCTATAAGGATTTGATTCTAACAGTTATTACTTAGCCATTGAATCAATTTCATTTCTAGTCACCGAATGGATTTCTCAATGTTTTGTTAGAATAAGGATAATTGAAAATGATGCAAAACACGTGCTAAGCATCCTTCTTCATGATCAAAGACCCAATTTGTTATATCTTAAGTAAAATATAAACCTGCACCAAACTACTTAAGCTTATTCAATCTTGGTTTCGAAATTCTAAAAAAAAAATTAAACACACTCCAAATTAAACAATGTCCCTAAACAACACAACAGTTTGATTTGCTATGTGACTTACATGTGATAAAATACAATGCCCACTGTTAAGTGATTTAGATTTCCTCCTGAAAGGCTATGGCCCCACCAGTAATGAATTTAGCTTTACATATTTTCGCGTGGCATTACATCATTTCCCCCACTTGTTTATTGTAACACGTATTTGACTTTAATGTCACATTTCAAATAAAAGAGGTTTACTTTTAATAAAATTATAGTTTATATATAACTTCACAACGAGTTTTATATGTTTATTCTTCTCGTAATCCATTTCGCTTATTTTACTTCTATATGTAAGACTTTAATTGAAATTAATTTATGATTAAAGCGATTTAGTTGATGGTGACTATGCTAGTTTGATTTAGAATTGTGGTTTTACGTTAGGTTTGTATCAGGTTGATATCCAAGTTGAAAAATATTAGTATGATAAATTAATTAAGGAAAAGATGTCACGGATCAGTAATGGTTATAAAACACAACAACTACTTTTCAAAAAAAATACCAACCATTATAGCATCTAATAATAAGTCAACATCATCATCTAATAAATCAACATCATGCCTACTACTTTCAAAAAAAATACCAACCATTATAGCATCTAATAATAAGTCAACATCATCATCTAATAAGTCAACATCATGCCTACTAATAATTTAGTAAAGTATTTCAAATAACATTCCAAAAACTTAAAATTATAAATTGATTGGATTCACAATTATAAAAAAAATGGACTATTTTAGTACCAATTATATCTTACCATACAAAATATCATGTATAGGGCAGATTCTCTATTATTTTAACAAAATGACAAAAAGACATGGTTAAATCTGAACATTTATAATTGTTCCATATAATATTTTAAATTCTTCAATTTAGATAGAGTGATTAATAGATGGAGATCAATCCGCCAAACAACAAACCCAAATGTATCTCTATGTCGATCTTCATCTGCATAACAAATCAATAATTTATTATCAACCTTACCTGTAAGTGTGTTCAATAATCTAGCTCTAACTAAAACACCCCCTTTTTGGCATTTTAGCTTAAGTTATGGTCACACATTTCATTAAATTTTCGGTAACCGGTTTCATTTATACTCTCGTGATGATCTCAATTTACTGTAACAACATTCAATTGTTGGGTATGCTAAGTCTTACCATGGTTTAAATCGACCCAAATCGTCCAAATAACATATTGAATAGTATAAATATTTGATTTTGCAATTCTGCGGTTGACCGAATTTTGGCAACGCGGGGGCGTTTTGGTCGTCGCATAGACTTCTCCATGAATGGCAACTACAACCTTACATTCTTCAAATAAATCACCCAACAAACACTTTAGAAGCACAAGGATCAATCAAGAGGGTTTCTTAGCCATTAGATTATAATCAAATCAATCCTAAACACACATTCACAAATTCACATTTGCAATCCATGCCAAAGGTCATTCACAAAACAAATGTTACATGCCTAACATTACAAATCAATATATATCATCTGTGGAAGCACCATTTCTCTGTTTCACAATGCCAAGTTGCTCAACAAATCATTTGTTGGAGGTTTTGCGGTCATATGTAAACATATCAGAGTGTGATTTGGTTGTCATTGATGGCAACCTAGTTCCAAGCATATGATCCAGATGACTAGAGGACTCAGAAGAATCCATGATGTGTGCAGAGATATGTTTGTTAGGAGTGACCCCACACAAGAAATCAACGGTCAAAGCAAAGTTTGAAAGAAAATCTATTAAACAGAATTGACGGCCAGGAGTGATCCCACACAAGAAATCAACGGCCAACAACAAATCTGCAAAAGTATGAAAGGTAATCGGATGAAAAGATCCAACGGTCAGGAGTGAACCCGCACAAGAAATCGACGGTGTGGAATGAGTGTTGCAGTACGGGAGTGGAAATCCAAAAGTTCGAGAATAAGAAAATTTAGATTTCCGATTTTCGATGTCGAAAAGCGGGAGAACAGGAAAGGACTAAGGATGGAAGTTGGGTTTTTCGATCAGAAGTCCGGAAGATGGAAGTGCAGAAGTGTGGAAGTGCAGAAGTGCGGAAGTGCGGGAAGTTGAAATTTGAAAGTCGTGGAAGTGAGGTTCCTGTCTTCTGATTTTCGCATGCAGAAAAGGTGAGTGCGGAAAGCCTATAGCAGAAGGGAGTGTGCGAAAAGCGGAAAGTATATAAGTTGTTTAACAAAATGTTGAAAACCCGAGATCCGCATCCCGCACTGGATCTAAGATCAACGATCTGGAAATGTTGTACAAGAAATCGACGGTGCGGATTGATTATTTAGAAAATGATGTGTGGAAGACGAAAAGTGAAAATCATGAAATGATATCAAGAAAAATCACATATTTGATATCTGATTTCCTCAGTAGATCAACGGTCAGAGAGAGCCCAAAGAAGATCAATGGTGCGGAACTTGTATTGTGAAACCAGAACTACAGAACCAGGAGTGCGAAAACTCTGATTTGTTACAGAAAATGACAAGTGTAGAAGAAGCCAAATTGCGAATATACATTGTAGAAATTCATGATTACTTAGCGATTGGATTTCTTGTCTGTCATAAGGCATCAAATGAATTGATCAATTATGGATATGGACCGTCAAGAATACGTATAGGTAAAGGGTTTAAGGATAGATATGTATAAAATGATGTGTGTGATGAATGCAAGATGGTTGCATTCTCTGCAGACAGAGAACTGGTTCATGGATCATTGTTGAAGTGGATATTGCAGAATGAAAGAGGACTCTGATCTCTTTCAAGAATATCCAGAACATAGTTTATGAGGGGAACCAAGATGCATAAGCAAATTTAGGAGCAGATATGAACAGAGTTGGTTTGAATTGTTATATTTGTTTTTCTAAATATTGTACTATACATGTTTTAAGTATGAGAAACAAGGGTGGTAGGGTGGTGCTAGGAAAAACATGTTGTCTTCTTTGTACAAGTTGAAACATGTATAAGCGGAAGTTGATGCTTTCACTCAGTTGTAGTTGGAGAATGTTATTTTAGTGGGTGCTAGAAAAACATGAGGGTTGGTGCTCTCTACAAGAAGGATTTTGTAAAACAGAGGTTGCAGCCTCTTTTGAGTAGGTGCTCAAATAAAAATGAATGTTTGTTTGTCTCTATCATGCATGTGTAATTGATAATCTTCATCTCTTTTGTTATACTTGTTGCATTATCATAACTATAAATCTGTAATCAATAATAAGGGTTTAAATTTTGAAAAATGGTTTAAGCTTTGTAAATAACTGATTCAACCCCCCTCTCATTTATTTGAGTAATTTCAACAATTGGTATCAGAGCAGGTTCCTTTTGTCTAAAGGTAGATGTGAAATATTAAAAATGACAAGTTATGAAGGGACACCATCCAATAAGGTTCCTCTTTTTGATGGAACAAACTTTTCCTTTCGGAAGGTTAGAATGTGAACCTATATAATGTCCTTGGGAGCTGATGTCTGGGATGTAGTAGAGACTGGCTATGTAAAGCCAGTTGTGCTAGCCTCCAGAGATGACAAGTTGGAATTTAGTTTCAATGCAAAGGAAATGAACGCTATTTTGAGAGGTCTTGCAGAGGTTGAGTTTGTTAAAGTAACGCATCTTGATTCTGTAAAAGAAATGTGGGATAAGCTTGTAAACAATTATGAAGGAAATGAGAAAGTAAAGGATTCCAAACTATAGACATATAGACTAAAATTTTGAACAACTAAAAATGAATGAGGATGAGATATTCAGTAAATATTTCCTAAGAATAGAAGAGACTGTGAATTCCATGAAGGGTCTTGGTGAAAATTTTGATTAAGATTTCTTAGTTTAGAAAATTTTAAGATATTTTCCTGAGAGATTTAATCCCAAGGTATCAACAATAGAATGATTCAGTGATCTAAAAACTTTGCCCATTGACCAACTCCTAGTTATTCTGACAACCTATGAAATGAGGATTGGTAAAGACAAATCCACCACTCGAGAAGCTTCTTTTAAAGAAGATAAACATACTGATTGTGAAATGGATGTGGCTGAGGAAATATTTGTAAGGAGGCCAAAGAAAGGTTCAGGTAAATACAAAGGAAAGATTCCCTTTCAATGTTTTAAATGTGGTAAAATAGGTCATTTTTCATCTAAATGCCCCCACAAGCACAAGAAGCAGACTTTCGATGATGATGAAAAGTGTACATTCAATAAATACAATAAAGAGGCTAAGCAGAAAAAGAAAAGTCTTTGTGTAAATGATGTTGATTCTTCAGAAGAGACAGACAATGATACATCTGATGAAGATGAAGTGAATAACTTCATGCTTATGGCCATAGACAAATTTGGAAATGAATATACAGTGAGTGACCTGAATAAGGAGGAAGCCATGGTTTAAATGGAAGGTGAACTAATCAGTGCTCTAGAGGAAATTGATAGAATCAGATTAAAGAAAAGGAAACATAAAAAATTATTGTTGCAGTATAAAGAGAATGGCAAAGAACCAAGTAAAGATATTGCCCTGTTAAAATTGGAACTAGAAGAAGCAAATAAAATAGAAGAACATCTTCAACAACAATTAAAATAAGGGAAAAAGATATGTGAAGCTTTGGAAGAATAAGTAGTAATAGCTAGGAAGGAATTGAATAAATTTCAAACTTTGTACCACCAGAACCTATCAAGTATCAAAGCCTCAGAAGAATCGAACACCATTCTTAACAAGCAAAGATCCCCATGGTTAAAAACAAGTCTTAGCTATGAAGAAGGTTCATGCAACAATAAGTCAGAATGTGAACATGCTATGCAAACAAAAGGAAATGAAGAAATTACTAGACTCAGAAATTCAGATCAGATAGCTCAAAAACATAGTCAACAAAAGGGAAGACCTCCAAGATTCAGGTACTAAATTTTTTTCCATGGTTACTGTTATTGTTGCTCTAATTTTGGTCACAAAGTTGCAAACTGTGCATTTAGTTTTAGAAATAAACAATCAAAGAATAGTCAATTGTTGCAACACAGAACAAGATAGTCAACAAGCAAAAAAGAACAACACACAACTCAGTTCACAACTAAGAGAATAGCTCAAAATAGAAATAACAATTCTTTTGACCTACTGTACAATGAGCTAGAATGCTTTGCGTGTCGTAACTTTGGACATAAGGCTTCAAAGTGTCATTTGAGGGATTATAAAACAAACCCAAGAATGAATTACTTTGTTGAAAGTAATAAAGTCTAGAAGAAGAAAGAAATTAACAAATGTGGCTAGTCCTTTCTGTTCAAAAGAAAAAAAGGTCCCCGGTATATTGACATTGGATGTTCCAAACACATGAGTGGTGATAAAAGTAAGTTTATGTCTCTAAGTAAAAATAAATCAGGAAATGTAACTTTTGGAAATGATGCTCCAGGGAAGATCAAAGGAAAAGGAATGGTCAAGTTGAATAATGACAAAGGGAAAGCCCAAGATGTGTTGGTTGTAGATGGACTAAAACATAATATTATTAGTGTTAGTAAGGTTTGTGAGAAAGGATGTGAAGTTGTCTTCATTTCTAAAGATTGCAAGATAAAGTCTGTATCCTCAGGACAGTTGGTTGCAAAAGGTATAAGAACTGAAAACATTGTCTATGTCTTGAAAGAAGAAAATGAAGAATGTCATCTAAGCAAGTATGATGAAAGTTGTATTTGGCATAGTGGACTTTGACATTTAAGATTTGATCATATAATCAAACTTGTGAACAATAGGGTAATAAGAGATCTTCCAAAGATACCAAAGCCATATGAATATGTTTTTAAACCTTGTCAAATGGGAAAACTGACTCGTACACAGTTTAAATCCAAGAACTTCACATCAATAGACAAACCACTTCAGTTGGTACGTATGGATCTGTGTGGACCATCAAGAAAAGAAGGCACAAGAGGATAAATATATTTTATGTTTTTCATTGATGATTATTCTAGACTTACATGGGTTGCTTTTCTGAAAGAAAAATCAGAGGCACTTGAAAAGTTCAAAATTTTTAAGGCCTTGACTGAGAATCAAACAGGAAAAACACTGAATGCAGTAAGATCTGATAGAGGAGGAGAGTTCTGTTCAGGAGACTTCAAGGAGTTTTGTGATAAACATGGAATTAAGAGAGAATATACTATTACAGGGACCCTACAACAGAATGGAGTTGTTGAGAGATAGAATAGGTCAATACAACAGAAGGTAAGATCAATGATGAATGAAAGGAATATTTCTCAGACATACTGGGTAGAGGAATCGACACAACTGTTCGTATTCTTAATAAATCTCACCTAAGGCTAAACAATGATAATACTCCCTAGGAACTATGGTTTGGAAGACCTTCTTCTATCAAACACTTTAAAGTCTTTGGAAGTAAGTGTTATATCAAAAATAATGATGAACATCTTGGGAAGTATGATGAGAGGGATGATGAAGGTATCTTCTTAGGATATGTTGCAAACAGTAAAGGGCACACTAAGAGGCTACATAAATTGGTTTATTGTAATGACATTAAGATTGATGAAGTAATACATGTGAAAGATATTCAAATAAGTAGTGTTGAACTAGCTACAGAAGATATAGTTTAAATTAAAGAAGAACGGGTCCAAGAATCAGAACAAGAAGATTCAGAGTCAAATGATGAAAGTGCAAACACTTAGAGAGATTCAAGGAAACAAACATAAACAAAATCACCTTCTAGAATCGTTCAAAACAATCATCCTGAAAGTTAGATAATTGTTGACAAGAATAAAGGAGTGCAGACAAGAAGAACGTTGATCAAAACCTCAGAACAATCCCAGATTGCTTTTCTATCTATGATAGAACCTAAGAATGTTGAAGAGGCCAGTGAGGATGAATATTGGGTTAAAGACATGAATGAAGAGCTTGATCATATTGAGAAAATAACACTTGGGAGTTGGTTCCTAGACCTGCAGATAAAAACTTTAATAGGTTCCAAGTGGGTGTTTACAAACAAGATGAATGAGCAGGGAAAAATTGTGAGGAATAAAGCAAGATTGGTCTGTAAGAGGTATGCCCAAGTTGAGGGACAAGATTTTGATGAAAATTTTGCACCAATGGCAATAATGGAAGCCATCATAATGTTTCTTTCCTACACCACTCATAAGAAATTCAAATTGTATCAGATGGATGTTAAGTCAACTTTTCTCAATGGAGATCTGGAGGAAGAAGTTTATATAGAGCAACTTGAAGGGTTCCAACTGACAGACAATCCTGGAAATGTATAAAAACCAAAGAAGGACCCATATGGATTGAAACAAGTACCAAGAGCCTGGTATCATAGATTGGATAAATATCTACATGACACAGGATTCAAGAAAGGTACTGTTGACAATAACTTGTATATCAAATATGAAGGTGATAACCTATTAGTAGTTTTAGTGTATGTGGATGACATTGTATTTGGATGTACTAATGATTCTTTTGTGCAGTGGTTTGATAATGCCATGCAATATGAGTTTGAGATGTCAATGATAGAGAATTGTCATTCTTTCTTGGTCTTCGCATTATCCAGAGTCCTGAAGGACTATTTCTCTCTCAAGAGAAGTATTTGAAGGAGATGTTGAAGAAATTTCATATGGAATATTCATCGCTCGTTATTACACCTATGGTTGTTGGATGTAAACTTAGCAAGGATGATCCCTCACCTGATTTTTATCATAGAACATATCGGTCAATGATAGGGAGTCTCTTATACATCACAACATCTCGTCCTGATATAATGCAAGTTGTTGGAATGGTAGGAAGATTTCAGTCTACTCCTAAGCAGAGTCATTTGGTGGTTGTGGAGAGGATATTTAAATATTTGAAGGGCCTAATGACTTATGGTATCTGGTATACTAGAAATAAAAATCTACAGTTAATTGCATATTCAGATGTTGATTGGGAAAACTGTTTGGATGAAAGAAAGAGCACAAGTGGAGGTGCATTTTTCTTAGGTGATTCTTTAGTTGCATAGTTGAGTAATAAGCAAAGATCAATATCTTTATCGACTACAGAAGATGAGTACATTTCTGCTGCCACCTGCTATACACAAATTCTCTGTATGATTCAGACACTGGAAGACCTGGAGGTAAAAATGCTGATTCCATTCCTCTACATTGTGATAATACTATCACCATTAGTATGTCCAAAAATCCAGTCCTACATTCCAAGACTAAGCACATACCTACTAAGTATCACTTCTTAAGGGAGTAGGTTACAGATAGAGTAGTTCTATTGAATTTTATTCCTTCTATGGAATAGACTGTTGATATCTTCACTAAACCCTTACCAAAGACACGGTTTGAGTACC
>LPNX010953030.1:13228-24175 GCA_001517045.1 Pseudotsuga menziesii | reverse complement strand
GGGGGGGGGGTGGGAAGTTGTTTGTTACAAATGATAAACAGATTGATGATTACTAGTACATCATGCATCCAGAAGTTAAATATTTCCATCAATGCCAAAGTGGTATATTGTTGGAGGTTTTGTGGTCATATGGAAACATATCAGAGTGTGATTTGGTTGTCATTTATGGAAATGTAGTTCCAAGCATATGGTCCAGATGAGCAGAGGATGAGAAGAGGACTCAGAATAATCCATGATGTGTGTAGATATCTGACGACCAGGAGTGTTCCCACACAATAAATCAACAGTCAAAGCAAAGTTTGAAAGAAAATCTATTGAATAGATCCGACGCTTAGGAGTGATCCCACACAAGAAATCAACGGTCAAGAGCAAATATGCAAAAGTATGAAAGGTAATCGGATGAAAAGATCAGATAGTAAGGGGTGAACCCTCACAAGAAATCAACGACTCAGAATGAGTGTTGCAGTGTGGGAGCAGAAAGGCAGAAACCCAAAAGTTTGAGAAGAAGAAAAGTTAGATTTTCGATTTCCAAAGTCAAAAAGCAGTAAGCAGAAAGTGGGAGAACAGGAGAGGACTAAGGTTGGAAGTTGGGTTTTTCGATCCTGAATTTCGGAAGCTGGAAGTGCTGAAGTGTGGAAGTGCAGGAAGTTGAAGTTTGAAAGTCGGGGAAGTGAGGTTTTCGACTTCCGATTTACACATGCGGAAAAGGTGAGTGCATAAATCCTACAGCGGAAGGGAGTGCATGGAAAGTGGAAAGTATAGAAGTTGTTTAACAAAATGTTGAAAACCCGGGATTTACAACCCACACCGGATCTAAGATAAACAATCCAGGAATGTTGTACAAGAAATCGACGGTGCGGATTGATTATGTAGAAAAGGATGTGCGGAAGACGAAAAGAGGAAATCATGAAATGATATCAAGAAAAATCACATATCCAATATCTGATTTCCTCAGCAGATCAACGGTCACATAGAGCCTGAAGAAGATTAATGATGTGGAATTATTGGTGCAGAAATTGTACTGCGGAACTAGAACTACGGAACTAGGAGTGCAAAAAATCTGATTTGTTGCAGAAAACGACAAGTGCGGAAGAAACCAAATGGTGAAGATGCGTTGCAGAAATTCAGGATTACTCATCGATTGGAATTATTTTATGTCATAAGACATCAAACGACTTGATCAGTTATTGAAATGGACCGTTAGGCATACGAACAGGTAAAGGGTTTAAGGACAGAGATGTGTAAAAGGATGTGCGTGATAAATGGATGGCTGCGCTCTCGGCAGACGAAGAACTGGTGCATGGATCGTCATCAAAGTGGAGATTGTATAATGACAGAGGACTCTAAGCTATTTAAAGAATATCCAGAATAGAGATGATGAGGGGAACCAAGATGCATAAGCAAATTCAGGAGAAGATATAAATAGAGTTGGTTTGAATTGTTATATCTGTTTTTCTAAATATTGTGTTGTACATGTTTTAAGTATGAGAAACAAGGGTGGTAGGGTGGTTCTAGGAAAAACATGTATTCTTCTATGTACAAGTTGAAGCCTGTACAAGTGGAAGTTGATGCTTTCACTCAGTTGTAGTTGGAGAATTTTATTTTAGTGGGTGCTAGAAAAACATGAGGGTTGGTGCTCTCTACAAGAAGGATTTTGTAAAATAGAGGTTGCAACCTCTTTTGAGTAGGTGCTCAAATAAAAATGAACGTTTGTCTGTCTCTATCATGCATGTGTAATTGATAATATTCATCTCTTCTATTATACTTGCTGCATTATCATAACTATAAATTTGTAATCAGTGATAAGGGTTTAAATTTTGAAAAATGGTTTAAGCTTTGGAAATAAATGATTCAACCCCCCTCTTAGTTATTTAAGTAATTTCAACATCATTATCAACAGTCCCTCATAAATATCGCTAGTTTAGGTATTGGTATTATGTCATAAACTAAGTACTTTGTTTGTTAATATTATTATTATGTTTCTATTTTTTGTATGCTTTTACTTTTATTCTACATGTTTTTTAGTCATGGCAAGAGGTAATTATAAATCTTATATAAGGAGGGAAGGAAGACCAATTACTAGGGTCTTCCAAATACAACACTTTGTCCCAAATGAGGATATAAATTAGGGTGATTCTAAAGATAATTTCATTACAATTTTTCAAGAGCATCATGAGGAAGAGATTGTAATTGGTTATGGATCTCTAATATTGATTTGTTAATTAATATGGTATCTTGGACTTATTGTGTATCTATAATGCTTTGGATATTGTTCTTTGCAATTTTATTTGTTAAGTTGGTCTAAAGTAAGTTGAAAGAAGTGATATTGATTTGCATGTTTGCGCATTAAATAATTGTTTTCTTTTATCTGTTATATCCTGCAATAGTCCTATCTTGAAATCATTACTTATCGTGTATAAGTGTCCTTAAACAATTAGTTAGGAATTAGTTCTTTTTCAAGGAAGTACAGAAAAATTCTAAGGCAAAGGAACTTTTGATTTCCGGAGTCTAAGGTCGGAAAGGAGAATTCGAAAGTGTAGATCAGGTTAAGGTTGAAAGTTAAGTTCTCTGATTTTCGAGTTCCAAAGGCGAATGGAAAAAGGTGGAACCGCGGTTGAAGAACTCCGTCGATCGATATGTTTCAAAGTTCCCAGTTCCGAAGGCAAAAAGTGGAAGGTGGAAAGAACAAGGTAGAATTGTGGAAAATGGAAGGTGAAACACTAACAAACTACGAACAAATTAAAAGGCCAAAACCAAATGGCCAAACCGATCTGGTCTGTAGATCTAGTATGCATGGACAGATGAGATGGAGGCGACAAAATAGAATGCGGGAGTTATAAGGTCCAAAATTTTGTCATTTTTGATTTGCGGGTTTCGAACTTCGGAAGACGGACATTCAACCCAAAATCATGTGAGACTTCTGCTTTCCGTAGTGTAGAACATGGAAATCGAAAATTACAAGTTTGTTATAAAAAATTATTTTTTTCCGACCTTCGCTTTTCTCACAACGGAATGCAGAAATTGGAAAATTTGTTGTCTCATATTTAATATTTATTATTTCCCCATTTCCTCTTTTTGTAGTGTGAAATGCAGAAATCAGAATTTTGATTTTTATTTTGGCAATTTTTGTTTGAATTGAATTTCCGTTTCCGCAGTGTGAAAAACGGGATGTGGAACTTCGATATTTTTTTGGTCTAAATAAATTTATTTTCGACTTCTGTAATTTTTTCGTATCAAATCGTATAAAAAAGTAGATACTCTGAGAAATTTATTTAAATGGAAAATGAGTTTTCCCAGTTTCACAGAGTTTTGTTTGTATTTTTACTACTTTTCTTGTTAGACATTTAGAAATAGTAGTCACCCCACATATTAGATTTTGAGTTTTCATAATGATGTCCATTTTTTATTTTTATTATTATGTGTTTGATACGCTTGGAAGGACATTATATCTTACTGATTCTAACCACCCTTATTATATCTAGAACTATATATAGTATAAAGAGTGGTGTCCTACACTCAATTAAACACAGTTCTTTAAAACAGTATTAAACTTATTTATGGAAATTGTGAAAGTTGGACGGATGAGATCGAGATGGAAAAATAGAATGCGGGGGTTATTACGTCCAAAATTTTGTAATTTCCAATTTGTGGGTTCCGAACTTCGGAAGATGAACATTTGACCCAAAATCACATGAGACTTCCTCTTTCCATAGCGCAGAACAAAAAAATTGGAAATTACAAGTTCGTAATAATTTTTTTTTTTACCTTCGCTTTCCACACAACAGAATGCCAAAATCAAAAAAATTGTTGTCTCATATTTAATATTTATTATTTCCCCATTTTCGCGTTCCGTAGAGCGGAATGTGTAATGCGAAAATCTGAATTTTTATTTTTATTTTGGCAATTTTTGTTTGAATCCGATTTTTGTTTTTCGCAGTACAGAAAATGAAATGCAGAACTTCGATATGTTTTTGGTCTAAATAATTTTTTTCTTCTGACTTTCGTAATTTGTTTGTATCAAATCGTATAAAAAATAGATACTCTAAGAACTTTATTTAATTGGAAAATGAGTTTTCCCAGTTTCATGGAGTTTTGTTTGTATTCTTATTACTATTCTTGTTAGACATTTAGAAATAGTAGTCTCCCCACTGATTAGATTTTGAGTTTTCATAATGATGTCCATTTTTTATTTTTATTACTATGTGTTTGATATGCTTGGAAGGAGATTATATCTTACTGATTCTAACCACCCTTATTATATCTAGAACTATATATAGTATAAAGAGTGGTGTCCTACACTCAATTAAACAAATTTAAACACAGTTCTTTAAAAAAGTCTTAAAGTTATTTATGGAAATTGTGAAAGTGTTAAAACTATTTAGGCAAAACATTTTTAAATGAAAGTTTACAACTTTACTTTAAAAAAATTGCCGACTTGCCCGATTCTAATCCATTCATTCACGTCAATTGGCATATTGGCATATTTCCTAGTGAAAAAGTATGTAATGTATTAGAGAAATATGTTAAGACAAAATTTAGGACTGAAACCTTTAATCCAGAGACCAGTTACATTCTTCATCATCATAGACAGGCTCCATACTATTGATTGATGATATACAAACCTCATGACTTGGAAATTCAGTTTTAAATTCATATGGATATAAATGATGTAAGGATTTAGAGTTATCTGAATTTGAATGAATTGGAAGTAGTGGAACATGAAAAAATCCAAATCCAATCGTCATCGTTTGCAAATCCAATCAATAAATAAAATCCAAAAAACATTATAACTCTTTCTATTGCCATCGATAGCCAAAAAACAAACATTTACAGAAAAAACAAAGCCCTCCCATTTCTGGGAAAATAGGATTGTAGATCATATTGGAAGTATCCCTCGAAGGGAAACAAGACTGAAACAGAATGATTGGGAGTTATTCATAAGTCTCAGAAAATCCTTTCTTCCATGAAAACATAAAAAGTAACCATTAACAGTAGTAGTTTTTAAAATAGACAAAGAGTAAAACAAAGACTAAAAGAATAACATGATCAATCAAACAATTGTTCATGAGGCTCGAGCTTGATGCCTAGTCTCCTGGTGAACTTAGCCTGATTGTCCAAAATCCTGTGTAGGATGAGCATGATTTTGTCCTGCTGAAGAAGAATTTCTCCATGGTGCTCATCTTTTTACACTAAAGTTTTTCCTAGGATAAACTTCTGCAACCATTGTAGCTCCAGGGATTTCTGATACAGAGATAGCCTTCCTCTGGACGTGCTAGGACTGGGGAGTAAATCCTTGAATTAATTTTTTATCTCCTCAAGTCACTAGCAAATTCCTTCCAACTCTACCTCTCTCTCAGCATTCTAGATGTTGGCTTGCACGGACTCAAGAATCTCCCGTTTATAGCATTTTCTCTTTTCCACAATCATTTTCTAGAAATAGACGGGCGGACTCATAGGATTTGACCTACCATTCCCTGGAGGGGAAGAAACAAAGTGGGAGTTCTTACGGTGAGGCATGATAATAGGAAAGACGACTATCAACAAGAGCCGAGAAAAAGTAGCTTAATCAAGAAGCTGATCACTAATGCTGTAAATAAATAGCATTAACATAACATTTTCATTATGTGAACTTTGTAATATTATGATATCACATTGGATTATTTCATTTAAGAAGCTCACTGCTGAACTGTCATTATATATAGATTTATGAAGAACACCATTTATATATCCGACGATGCTTCTAGAAATAAAGGTTTAAGATAAATAAAAATGGACGGCATAGATCGTATCCCAGAATCGAAAGATTTATTGTTTGTGGCGTGTGATAATGACAATCGCTATAATGATTAAGCAACAGAAGATTAGTATAGGATTTATACCTAGTATGGTAAGGAATTAGGGGTGCTCATAAGAAGGGATCGATGAAGTGACAAATGTCAAGTCCACACACCATGAGATAAATTGAGGGTGATAACAAATGAAGATGATGGTCACTTATGTGATTAATATGATGACATTATAGTATAAAGGGGCGGCGTTATGACGAAGTTAAGATATTCCAGTACATTAAAGTGAGCTTTCACGTCATCCAAGAGATGATGGAATTATACATAGATCATATTAATCCCAAGATATAGATATCCTACATCATGAGAATCCCTAACTCATAATAACATTTCGTAAGAATTAGTCAATAAATAGGGCCTCATACTGAGGAAAATATCATTTGGACCTCATTTATGGTTTTTTATGTGCATTAAAACTTGACCTATGAGCGTCATTATTTCCCCTCTCATGGATGCCAAAGAAATAATTCTCAATATGGTGATATTAAAGGCCGGAATGGGAGGATATGGGAAGATAAGTTTGAAGTCCTATTGTTGATGCAGGGGCTATAGTTTCTGGAGTGACGTGGGATTGGTGAATGAGAACACACCAATTCCTATCCAGAGAAACAACTAAGTGGACTGCAACCAACTGTAGATATGAGAAAAGATGCAAAAGCCATATGTGGCTAAACAAATAATTTAATGTTGCTACACTGTTGGGGCTTATCCAACATTTTGACTTGTAACTGGTGCTTCAGAGTTTGGAATATGAAGGAATGAGCAATTTCACATTTTTTCATTTCATATCTCATTTGCTACCTTGCTTGTCTTATGAAAATGTTGATGATTGAGGCATTTTGTTTTTTTAGCTTGTCCAATATTCTCATTGTGTATAAAGGACTCCTGTCTAATCTTTTAACAGTGAAAAATTAGTACCTTGATATTTAATAATAACTCCAAATCCGTATTTTGCAACATGAAAAGTTAATTGCGAACATGTAGCTTCTGATTTTGCATTCCGCACAGCGGAAAGCGGAAGTCGGCAAGAAAGAAAGGAAAATTCTGAAATCTGCATAGGTGGAAGGCGGAAGTCAGGAATAGATTTCCTAAATGTTAATTTCAAAATTTTTAAATTGTTAAAAATTTAAATTCGTCAAATTATCACAGACAAAGTTTCTTATATTTGAACTAAAAACGTATCGAAGTTCCGGATTCCACAATCCGTACTTCAGAAAGCAGAAAGCAGAAGAAACAATTGTTTTGAAGAAAAACATCAAAGTTCCTATTTCCGCATTTCGTAGTGCGGAAAATGGAAGTTGAAAAAATGAAATATAAAAAAGATTTTATTTTATATGTTATATGTTACATTTTAGTTTGGGTTTTCCGGATTCCGCATTTCACACATCAGAAAGTGGAAATCAGAAAGAAATTTATTTGAACTAAAAATGTATTGAAGTTCTACATTCCGCATTTTGTACTTCGGAAAGTAGAAGAAAAAAAATTACAAAGAAAAACGTCAAAGGTCCGATTTATGCATTCTGTAGTGCAGAAACCGGAAGTCGAAAAAATAAAAAAAGCAACAAAGACTTTCCTGGCTTCCGCATTCCGAACGATGGAAAGCAGAGGTCTAAAATCACAGAAATTTAATTGCGAAGATGTAACTTTTGATTGTCGCATTCCGCACAGCAGAAAATGGAATTTGATAAGAAACAAATGAAAATTCCAGAATCCGCATATGCAGAAGGCGGAAGTCAGGAATAGATTTTCTAAATGTTTATTTCAAAAGTTTTATATTGTTGCAAATTTAAATTCGTCCAATTATCGCGGACAAAGTTTCTTATGTTTGAACTAAAAACATATCGAAGTTCTGCATTCCGCAATCCATACTTTGGAAAGCGGAAATAGGAAGAAACAATTGTTGCGAAGAAAAGAATCAAAGTTTCTATTTCCGCATTCCATAGTGTGGAAACTGGAAGTCGAAAAAATGAAAGAAAAAAAAAGTTTATTTTATATGTTATATGTTATATGTTACATTTTAGTTTGAGTTTTCCGGCTTCCGCATTCTGTACAACGAAAAGTGGAAGTCGGAAATAAATTTATTTGAACTAAAAATGTATTGAAGTTCTACACTCTTCATTTCGTACTTTGGAAAGTGGAAGATAAAAAACTGCAAAGAAAAACATCAAAGGTCCGATTTCTGCATTTTGCAGTGCTAAAACCGGAAGTCGGAAAAATGAAAAAATTAAAAAAAGTGACAAAGACTTTCTTGGCTTCCAGTTTTCGAATGACGGAAAGCGATGGTCAGAAATCACAGAAAGTTAATTGCAAACATCTAACTTCCTATTTGCACATTCCACATAGCAGAAAGTGGAAATCGGCAAGAAAGAAATGAAAATTACGGAATCCGCATAGGTGAAAGGTGGAAGTCAGGAATAGATTTCCTAAATGTTGATTTCAAAAGTTGTATATTGTTGAAAATTTAATTTCGTCAAATTATGTTAGACAAAATTTCTTATATTTGAACTAAAAACGTATTGAAGTTTCGCAATCCGTACTTTAGAAAGCGGAAAGCGGAAGAAACAATTGTTAAAGTTCCTATTTCCGCATTCTATAGTGCGGAAATTGGAAGTCGAAAAAAAATAAAAATAAAAAATAGTGTTTATTTTATATGTTATATGTTACATTTTAGTTTGGGGTTTCCGACTTCTGCATTTCGCACAACAGAAAGCATAAGTCGAAAAGAAATTTATTTGAACTAAAAACGTATTGAAGTTCCACATTCCGCATTTCATACTTGGAAAGCGGAAGAAAACAAAATTGCGAAGAAAAATATCAAAGGTCTAATTTTCGCATTCCGCAGTGCGGAAACCGAAAGTCGGAAAAATGAGAAAATTATGAAAAAACGACAAAGACTTTCCCGACTTCCGTATTCTGAACAACAGAAAGAAGAGGTCGGAAATCATAGAAAGTTAATTGCAAACATGTAACTTCCTATTTCCGCATTTCGCACAACAGAAAGTGGAAGTCGGCAAGAAATAAATGAAAATTGCGGAATCTGCATAGGCAGAAGGCGACAGTTGGGAATAGATTTCCTAAATGTAAATTTTAAAATTTTTATATTGTTGAAAATTTAATTTCATCAAATTATCATGGACAAAGTTTCTTATATTTGAACTAAAAACGTATCGAAGTTCCGCATTCCGCATTTCGTACTTCGGAAAGCGAAAAGAGAAAGAAAAAAGTTTGTGAATAAAAACATCAAAGTTCATATTTCCGCATTCCGCAGAGCAGAAACAGGAAGTCGAAAAAATGAGAAAAATTAAAAAAGGGACAAACTTGTCCAACTTCCGCATTCCGTACGATGGAAAGCAGAAGTCGAATAAAACCTAAAGTTAATTCCGAAATTGTAACTTCTGACTTCTACATTGGCAAGAAAGTTTTATTGATGAAAAATGAAAATTCAGGAATCCGCATAAGCGGAAGTCAGAAGCCAGAATAGAGTTCCTCGATGAGCTGAAAAAAACACATCTCCACATTCCACACTGCGAAAAGCGAAATGCAGAAGGAGGAAGCAACCAATGTTATAGTGGTTGTGCATCTTTAGGCCGAGTTCCTTACCTAAACCAAGTGCATAATAAAAACTTATACCTATTATTTTATTGACATAGCATGAGTATTACACCATTATTAAGCCACATAACCAATACAAGTCACAATCCTTTTTCAGCAGAGCAGGAGTACATAATATATTTCGTCAAAGTACATAACAACATAATAAAAATGTACATCAAGGAGGTGCCTCATCAAAAAATCATGAAAGTGCTTATACCTCCAAGTAAGTAGACCACCATTTTCCAAGTGCATACAAGCTTCAAGTGACCAATCAAATCTATTCCAATGACATAGGTGAGGATCCCATGTCCGATAATGCTGCTCCAAAAGGATGTGATATGCATCAAAATATTCAGCCATGTATTCTTTCATCCAAGAAGTGAGTGAAGAATCTCCACTAACATCTGACCCAAATAATGAGCAAAAAAAACAAGGAGAATTCAAATGACTCAAAGAAGTCTCACTCATACATCCATGAATGAGAGAATCATAAGGATATAACAAAGTATGTGGCCTGAAACAAAAATGTTCTCCAATCATAATTCTATTCACCCAAGTGTTGGGTGAAGTTCCTCCAACATCAAATGAACCAAGTGTTGAGCAAGAAAAACCATGAGTCTTCAAGTGACTCAAATGCATATCATAGGTGCAGCAATGTAGATGTGCATCATCATAAAGTAACAAAGTATGTTGTTGCAAATGTGAATAAGAATGTTCTCCAACCATGTCATCATAAAAAGTAGATCTAGGATTTCCATACTCCTCATGTGGCACCATCAAAATGAACCCTTTCACCCATACTTCATTGAGACTAATGCTGCAAAACATGGAATTGTAGGATGTAGGAGAATGAACTAACTCACCCAAATAATCAAAAAGTGCATAAGTTTCATCATGGGAAGGTTCCATATGGGTATTATCGTTCAGATTATTCAAAAGAGTGAAACCTTTGTCATAGATTGGTCCCAATGTAGATGAATCATGCTCTTCTTTAAAAATTGCATAACCTTCATCAAGAGACAATTCAATTTCCTCTTCCACCACATCAAGTGTTTGGATATCTTCAAGTTCATCTTCAAACACATCAAGCACATTCAAATTTCCACATTTCTAAAGATCCACCATGTCATGAGAATCCTCAAAACAATCTACCATTTGACAATCTGAAACATAGGAGGAAAAACAAGTATCTTGCAACTTTTCAAGAAGTTGCTCATTTTGAATTGGGAGCTTATGATTATCCTCATTATTCTTCAAGTATGCATCATGTAACAATTCATTAAGCTCAACCAAATTGTTTCTATAAAAAAACAAAGACATGAAATTACCTTCAATGTTGCACATTTCTCTTTGAATCTGCTCCATGTCTTCAAGGAAGGATGGATCCTCCAATGAAGAAATTTTCCAACAAGAGTTTGACACCAATGCTTTAGTGTCATGTAGTATTCTAAGGGACTATTGGATATTATTTTCATTCATCTTTAAGGACCCTTCAAGAAAACGGGTA
>LPNX010953030.1:0-13195 GCA_001517045.1 Pseudotsuga menziesii | reverse complement strand
CTTGGACCAACTTCATGAAGCTCAAGTGGTGATGGGGAAGTTGATCTTGTTTCTTCTTCAACTGCTACAAGGTCTTCATTTTCATGTTTACTATAAATTTTTCTTGTAGCAACGTTTTTAAATCTGATATCTATGTCACCAATGTAGAGTTGTGAACACGCATTAGTAGGAACCCCTTCATAGTTAAGGCATCCATCAGTAGATGCTCTTTGTTTCACTTCCAAGGTAGAATGTGTGTCGAAATGATCTTTGGTATTTTAAATAGAAACTTCTTCATACTCATGTGATGTCTCTTCATATTTTTCAAAGTCACTTGGGAGTTAATTTCTATCCTCTTCATGAACCACTTATTCTACTTCACCTATTTCAGAACTAGGTGGTTCATGGGTCTCCTCATTTTGCTCGTTCAAGCAAGCTGATGCGTTTTTCCCCTTGGTTTTCTTAAAATCAATATATTTTTTCCAACTTTAGATAGCCAAAAATTCAAATCCTTTCATAATATTCATGTTTGTGTCTTCAATTATAGGTTCAATGATTTTTATATGCTCCTCACCATCATATGAGGTTCCCTTTTCATCCCTAGTCATTGTTTCCTCTTCAAGAAAAGCAGTTTTGGGTTTCAATATATAATGGTGGTCTCTGAATTATTGTCCTCATAAATACCAGACCACATCAGGTTCCAAGATCATCCTCTGATACCACTGTAATGTCCCTTTTTGGAATTTTATTAAATGACCAATTTTTTCACTTTTTCCCCAATTTCGACCTTAACTAGTTTTGATGTCTAGACCTCCAAATTGACCCAAATGATCCAAAATTTTCTCATAAGGTACATCAATGATATTATAAATTAAATATTATTTTAAGGTATCTTTTATGACCACCCAATTACTTCTACAAACTAGTTTAATGTTCTGTTCAAAGTAGGAGTCTTTACTAGCAAATTGGAGCTCGAATTCCCCCTGGGTAATTATAGGAAATGGCTTCTCAAATGATTCCAAACTCATTAAAATTTCTGAAAAGAGGTAGGGGATGTGTGGGGAAAATTTTTAAGGTCTCATATGCATCATGTTTCAGTTTATACAGGCTTTTATGTCTCTCTCCCAAACAGATCCCAAATCACAATTTCAACCCTTGGGGAAAAGGCACCAAATCTTCTCCCAATGAAATTAAAATGAGTAAAATGGCTTACCATTCTTAAGTACTGGACATGAAAATTGTAATACAAATTAATGAAAGTCTATTAATCATACAATTATCAGATAGACATTCTTCCATTCGAAATAATCAACAGTATCATAGCATACATCAATGTAGTGGGGAAATGGTCATTGTTTTCTCATTAATAATCACTTTTCCTTACAACCATTTGATATTTAGAGCTGAGAATTTATGATAATGAAGAAAAGAGCATATTGATCTTATTACAATTAGTAATGGACAATGAAAATCTCTCCCAATTTGAAATCATTAGCATTACAATGGTGCACAACAAGATAGTAGGGAAATGACACTATTTCTTCATTGTTTAACATATTTACATGAAATATTTTGGCATTTCGACCTGAGAGACTTATTAAATTGAAATACAGAGAATTTACATCAGAACATAAAATAATGGAGCATTATAAGCTTCCTAATGGCCTGAATGACCAAATCTGTCAAAGACTTCTGTTAACAGGTTGAATTTCCTGACAGAAATCTTCCTTTCGCAAAATCTGTGGAATGCAGGATGCGAAAACGTCTTTCTATAAAAAAAAATTCTTCGCAGATCTCCTTCCGCAACTCTCCTTTCTGCAAATTTCGGGATGCACGATGTGGGATGCGGCTTCACAATCTTTATTTCCACAACTAATTATGTCCGCAACGGTCTATTTCACATGCAGGATGTGGGATCCCAATTTCCATATTTCCCTGATTCCGCAACTCAAAATTTCCACACTGTTGATTCTTGTGGGTTGGTTCTTAGTCATTGATATGTTTCCATATGCGAAACAGATTGTGACTGTTGATTTCTGTTACGATCTTTCTCTCCTGTTCGATCTCCTCTGATATCTTTCTTCGTAGATCGCCAAATTGATCACTGACAGGATCAATTTCTTTGCAACTTAGAAACTAAGAATTTGAACACATAATTTATATGGAGAGAACGTAGTGTGAATTCATACTTCTATAGATTTATATATCAACATGGAATTCATCAAAACACATGAAATGTAATCATTTGTTCTTTATTCAATCAGATCGAAAACTCAAACACAAATAATTTACTTCTTCACTCCTTTTGTGCACACTCTTTGTTATGTCATCTCTCTCTCTAATCTTATGTACTCTCCCCCCCTTCATTATATTACATTCAAATCATTTTATAACACTCAGAAAAACCTGTCAGATTCGACTAAGTTGGATCTGAGGCCCTAACAAAAGTAAAACCCATCGACAAAGATCAATCCTTGAGCAATCCACGTAGGGATCAAGGAGAACAAATGAAAATTTGCCACTTATTACAATCAAAACTAATTCTATCTACTTGTCAGCGAACCCTGTCCATCTAGAACTTGATTACAAGGCAAGCTGACTCATCGGTCAATGAAATTCGAGCTGGATGCTAAGCTGATTCATTAGTCAATGAACCTCGAGCTGGATGCTCCTAAATCATACTCCTGGGGAAGAAAATAATTTTTCATTAAGTCTTCAAGCAGTACATTGTACTTGGAAATTTATTGCTCTGTCATCCAGGTTGCATATTCAGTAGGTTGATTTCTCCATTTGACTAGGTATTGAAAGAAAGTTTTGTTCCTAGTCTTCTTTAAGATTCTTTTGTCAAGGATGGCTTCAATCTGAGGTTCTTTCTATGGAATTTGTCCTTGCCAATATATAGCTGGATCATCTCTATCTGAAGTTACACCATCTGGTTGGATACCTGCATCTCTAAAAGGATACAAATCTGAAACATTAAAAAATGGTGAAATCTGAAGGTCGGAAGGAAGTTCAATTTCATAAGCATTTGTAGAAAACTTCCTTAAAAATTTACAAGGTCCAATATTTTTAAGCTTCAACTTATTATAATTTCCTTTAGGGAACCTTTCCTTTTTAAGATATGCCATTACTAAATCTCCAATCTAAAAATTCACTTGTCTTCTCTTTAGGTCCGCTCTCTGTTTATACTTCTCTGCACTTTCCTGTAATCTCTTGTTGATGGTTTCTTGTAGCCCATGCATACTAACTACAAAGTATTCACCCTCTGCACTTCTCTTTTCCTAGTTTCCCAAATCTCTAAGTTCATATACACCTCTTGGATGCATCCCATAGACAATTTGAAAAAGGACTTATACCTATACTTCTATTGGGTGAATCATTGTATGTGAACTCAGCCAGAGCTAAAGCCAAGTCCCACTATTTTGGATGTTCATACACCATACTTCTCAGTATATTTCTGAAAAGAATAGATTAGCAATGTTTGTTGCATCATTAGTATTTTTGCATGCAATGAAAAGAGCCATTTTATAAAATCTATCTACTACAACATAAATTGAATCATGACCTCTCTGAGTTCTAGGTAAACCTAAAACAAAATCCATGCTTGTTGAATCCCAAGGCCTAACTGGAATAGGTAATGGTTGATACAATCCTGTGTTCTAACTTCTCCCTTTTGCATGTTGACAGACTCTACATCCTTCAACAAATTTAATCACATCATGCTGCATCTTTGGCCAAAAATAAAAATTACTCACCAGAGCAAAAGTCTTGTCTTGCCCAAAATGTCCTAAGAGGCCCCCACTATGTTTTTCTTGAATTAAATTTTTCCTCATTGAACATCTTGGAATATTTAACTTACTGTCTTTGAACAAAAATCCTTCCTGCAACATATAATCTAACCACTGGCTTCTCTTATGGGTACCAGGATTTTCACAGGAACTATAAATATCTTTGAAGTAATCAAATTTTCAAATCCCAAAGTACTGACCTTAACTTCCTGCATTGCCAAACTTATCCTGCTCAAAGCATCATCAAATTTAATAGAATTACCACTTGTATGTTTGATAACGAAGGTAAAGCTCTGAAAAAATTCTACCCATTTAGCATGCCTCTGATTTAATTTAGGCTTGTTGTTGATGAACTCCAAAGCATGATTGTCAGAATACAAAACAAATTCCCTAGGCATTAAATAATGTCTCCACTTTTTAAGAGCCTGCACAACAACATATAATTCTTTATCATATGAAGAGTACTTTTTTGTAGCTTCATTCAACTTTTCACTGAAATATTCCACTGGCCTCTGATCTTGACTTAAAACTACTCCCACTATTTTTCCACTAGAATCTTTCTCCACTTGAAACACTTTATCAAAACTGGGAAAATCCAAAATAGGTGTCTCAGTTATTTTCTTCTTCAATAATTTAAAATTTCTATCAGCTGCTTCGGTCCATTTGAAAGGATATTTACTTCCCCTAAAAGTGTCTATTAAGGGTTCACAATATGACTGAAATTCTTAATGAACTTCCTATATAAACTAGCAAGTCCATGAAAACGTTTTACCTCATAAGCATTCCTTGGAACTGGCCAAAAATTGCTTTCACTTTATCAGAATCCATTTTTAGTCCTTCTTCCAAAACCATGAATCCCAAGTAGACCAATTCTTTTTTTAGGAAGCTACACTTCTTCAATTTTATCAACAAATTCTCCTTCAGCAAAGTCCTCAACACCAACTTAAGGTGCCTTGAACGCTCTTCTCTGTTCTAACTAAAAATTAGAATGTCATCTAGATATACTATCACAAATTTTCCAGTAAATTCTTTTAGAACCTCATTCATCAATGTCATAAAAGTACTGGGTGCATTTGTAAGCCCAAATGGCATCACTAACCACTCATATAGACCATCATTTGTTTTAAATGTTGTTTTCCATTCATCCACTTCCTTTATTCTAATCTGATGATACCCACTCTTCAAATCTATTTTGGAAAAGTATTTTGAACCACTTAAACAATCCAGTAGATCATCAATTCTGGGTAAAGGAAATCTATACATGATAGTGATCTTGTTGATTTCCCTAGAGTCAGTACACATTCTCCATCCACCATCTTTCTTTGGACTTAGCACAGTAGGTACGGCACAAGGACTCAAGCTCTCTTTCACCAATCCCTTCTCCAACAGCTCCTGTACTTGTTGTTTGATTTCTTCATTTTCTAGAGGGGTTAATCTGTAAGCTTCTTTGTTAGGTAAACTTGCACCATGTATTAATTCAATGCGATGACTAATAATTCTTACAAGAGGTAATTCATTTGGCAATTCATCCACAATAATGTCAGCATACTCATCAAGCAAAGTTTTAACTTCATCTGGAAAATCATCTAAATTTGTAGAATTTAAAATTACCTTTGGATTACCAATAAGAGAAAAATCTAGATCCTTTTCTTTTTGAACTTCCTGTAACAGTTCTTTTCTAGACACCAACAAAATGCTTGATCTTGAACTTCAGTGAACTGCTTCATATTCAAAGGGTGACAAGGTATGTCTCTTCCCATCTTTCTCCAGAGAATAAGTATTCTTCCTCCCGTCATGAACAACTTTCTTGTCATATTGCCATGGTCTCCCTAAGAGTATATGGCACACATCCATAGGCATTATGTCACACAATATTTCATCCTTGTAAGTACCAATATGGAGCTCCACATTACACTGCTCATTCACCAAGAGCTGATGTCCTTTTCGTAACCAGGACACTTTGTAAGGAGCGGGATGCTTCATCCTCTTCAATCCCAGTTTCTCTACCATCTCTGTGGAAACCAAATTATCAGTACTACCACTATGAATAACTATTTTAAAACACTTATCTTGTGACTTACACCTTGTTCTGAACAAACTTTCCCTTTGAACTAGTTCATGTACTTGTTTCTCTGTATTCACCAAGACTCTCTTCAACATAAGAGCCTCTCCATCCTCTGGAGGATTATTCACCTCTGTTTCTTCTTTTAATTCTTCTTGAGCCTCTGCAACATTCACATTTCTTTGACCTATAGATTTATTTCTTGAACAATCCCAAGACATATGTCCAACCTCTCCACAAGTATAACATCTTACTTCTCTATTTCTACCTCTTCCTCTACCTCCTTTGAATCCTCCTCTCTGGAATGATTGACTGCTACTGCTTGAACTTTCATATTCATCTTTAGAAGTTCTACCTCCTTTGTTTGGAACACCTCTGCCTCTTCCATGTTCTTTCCTCTATTCCTTTGGTTTTATTTTCTTATCAATTTCTCTTCTATCTTTAAAGCTACATGATATGCATCTTCTACAGTTTTCAAATTTAATAGACTGAGTTCATCCTGTATATCATATCTCAATCCATTGATATACCTAGCTAGTCTTTCTATACCTCCCTCTGTGTGTCTAGATCCCATGTTCAGTCTAAAAAATTCTTCTGTATATTCCTTTACTGTCATAGCCTTCTGTGTAAGGTTCTGTAATTGTCTAAGAAGATTTAACTGATAGTCCTTAGGCATAAATTGACTTTTAATCTTATACAACATCTTATCCCAAGAGTTAATTTTTTTCTTACCTGTTTTTTCTCGATGGATCTGGAGCTCATCCCACCAAATAGCTGCATGTACTTTCAATCTAGTAGCTGCATATCTTACTTTCTTCTTGTCTTCTATCTCTTCAAAATCAAAGTATTTACTCAGAGCATTAATCCAATCAATAAGTTCTTCAACATTTAAGTTACCTGAGTACATATGTACTTCTATTCTTGGTCTGCCACTGATTTTAATCAACATCTTCAATATTTTAACTTCTTCTTCTTCCTCAAAGGATTCAGATTCATCTTCTTCATCACTGTCATCTGAATTGTTTGAATGGTTCTTTATTTCCATATCTTCTAACCTTTCTTCCATTCTTCTCATGTTTCTTTCCATTTCTATTTATGTAGGTTGTCTTCCTTGACCATGTCCTACAAGAACTCCATGTGCGCATCCCCTTCTCGGTGACATCTTTCTTAACAAATTCAACTCATTAATTGAATCCTTACGTAGAGTCTTTGTTGTTCCATGATACCAAAACTGATGGCCTGAATGACCAAATCTGTCCAAGACTTCTGTTAACAGGTTGAATTTCTTGACAGAAATCTTCCTTTCGCAAACTCTACAGAATGCAGGATGCAGAAATGTCTCTCTATAAATTTTGTTCCTCGCAGATATCCTTCCACAAATTTCCTTTCCGCAACTTGCAAGATGCAGATTCACAATCTTTATTTCTGTACCTTATTATGTTCACAACGATCTATTCCACATGTGAGATGCGGGATCGTAATTTCCATATTTCCTTGATTCCGCAACTCAAATTTCCGCGCCATTGATTCTTGTGGGTTGATTCTCAACCATTGATCTATTTCCATATGCGATACAGATTGTGACCATCGATTTCTATAGCGATATTTCTCCGTTGTTCGATCTCCTCTGAGATATTTCTTCGTAGATCGCCAAATTTATCACTGACAGGATCAATTTCTCTGCAACTTAGAAACTAAGAATTTATACACAGAATTTATATGGAGCAAACGTAGGATGAATTCATAATTCTACAGATTTATATGTCAACATGGAATTGATCAAAACACACGAAATGTAATACTCTCTTATTTATTCAATCAGATCGGAAACTCAAACACAGAGAATTTACTTCTTCACTTCTTATGTGCACAATCTTTGTTATCTCATCTCTCACTCTAATCTGTTGTACTCCCCCCCCCTTCATTCTATTACATTCAAATATTTTTATAACACTCAAAAAAAACTTGTCAGATCCGACTAAGTTGGATCTAAGGACCTAACAATAGTAAAACCCATCAACAAAGATCAACCCTTGAGTAATCCACACAGGGATCAAGGAGAACAAAGGAAAAATTGCCACTTATTACAATAAAAACTAATTCTTTCTACTTGTCAGCAAACCTTATCCATCTAGAACTTGATTACAAGGAAAGTTGACTCATCGGTCAACGAACTTCAAGCTGGATGCTAAGCTGATTCATCAGTCAATGAACCTCGAGTTGGATGCTCCTGCATCACTTCCCAAAGAGATCAATAGCTCACCCAAAGCGCAATCCCTCCATGAGCAAGAATATGCCATAAAAACTGGAAATGCATGGATAATGTGTTGCAATAGAAGAATCCACAAACTTCCTTGTAGCTTACACCTGCAAATAAGACTCCATTAAAGCTCCATGAAAGACCTGAGTGGCCTCTCCAAACACCAACTTGGATGGGAATATTTCACCCTTGAAATTGGATAAGGCAAGAAAACTAGTCATCCACTAGCTCTCCCAATTCACAAATGACAATTTCTCAAATGATAAGAATCCATTCTCATGGTTGATTCTTGTATTTTATAAACATCCTTAGCCTTCTAAGGTTACCAATCCATCCATAAAATCAATCCAATTCAAATTTGGGTGTGTGCTCATGATTTTCTATGTGTCCTCCCTTTCCTAGCCTTCCATCTTCCCCCAATTTGAGTAGGAAACCATTGAGCTTCCCCAACTCACATGAGAGCTCTCTTGGATGCTCTATTTCAACCTAACATGTCATATATGTAAGATGTCAGCCTTCAGATCTTATTTGTGTCAAAGGTGTCATAGCATCTTCATCATTATTGTCATAGAGTTAGGGAATCTAGTCCAAGTGTCTCACTATCTCCAAAATGCCTCTTCCTCTTCCATGGGAGTTACTCTTCCACTCCAATTCGACCTAAATTGATTCATTCCAAGTATATTAACCTTCCAACTGATCCCAAGACTCTTGTTCTTCTTATGGATTTGAAATGAAAAGAGGAGGATGCCATGTGGCATAGAAAATTTAGCTTGTGTGGGTCCCACATTCTCCATGTGTCTTCATGACCAATTGCCACTTTGATTTTCCATTGTATTTATTTATTTAGCTCATTTATCAAATATTTATGCCATTCTAATGTTCAAAAATAATTTATTGTCCCCGTTATTTCAAATCCCAAGCTTCCACCCCCAACCTAAGAAACTAGTAATTTTCCTCCTTGGCAATTATTTGATCCTTAGCATCAATTTGACAAACTCTAATGTATATGGAAAATATGATTAGGCCATTGTGACACAATGCAAAATTTGGGACATGAAAAAAAGTGACATAAAGTCCCTTATTTTCGACATGTTGACTGCTGAAAACGTGTCCATGTAATGTCGTCTGTCATCCATTGAAAAACACTTGTCGAGTGCCCATTTAGTAAGCTGACACAGCAAGTGTTGGAATGTGAGTGGCCAAGGAGATGAGGAATCTTTTGAGACCGCATCTCCATAGTGAAAATGCGTTCGGCGTAATTAAATAATTTTTTTATTAAATGATCAAAAATTGGTATTGATGTAGACCTTTCCATCCAATGCTTTCATTCTTTTTAATTAAATAAACTTTTTATTGAATGCTCGAAAATTGTTACTTATGTAGACTGTAGAAACATAAAACATTTGTTCACTTAAAAATATAAAACAAAACTTAAATAACGGAAAAATATAATTAATAATTAAATAATTAATTATTTAATCATTCTTAAAGTCATGAAAAAACTTGTAATAATTAGGAATGTAAGGTGGAAGAAGCATCGAGTGGGAGAAAAACATTTTGTCGAATACCAAGATGGCGACGTTTGGTCAAATACAACAAATTGATGCACAACGCAGTCGTGAAAGGTATATACAGCAATGGATATTCATCTCGATTAATCCCCATTATGCTTAGCCTCATTATGCTTAGGGTCATTGTGGAGGAATGTCATAATGGTAAATCCAATATCTTTTGTTGCTTTGTGGACTTTAGAAGGATTTTGATACGGTACCTAGAAATAACCTATGGAATAGATTAGAAGAGCTAAAGGTTCCTTTCGAGTTGAGAGTTTTCGTAATAAGGTTATACGAGAATGTCATTGTCAAGTTTAAGAGCAACGAAGGGTGGTTGAAAGATATTAAGTGTAATATTGGAGTTAAACAAGGTTTCCCCCTCTCCCCTACCCTATTTGGAATTTACATCGATAAACTAGAAGGTTGTTTAGAGGAACCAGCCTGTGCTGGAACGATCTTAGTTGGAATAGTCATCATCATTCTTCTCTATGCTGACGGTATTGTTCTTCTGCCAAGGTGTCCATCTGATCTTGATAAGCAACTAAGACTTCTTAAGGATTTTTGCTCTACCATGGGTATGACTGTTAACATTGATAAAACAAAAGTTATGATTATCAAATCCAAGAAGGACACTTACACTAATTTTGTGTATGATAATAGCAACTTGGAGGAAGTGTCCTTTTACAAATACCTAGGAATTGATATTCATCACAAGCTCAAATGGAACTATAGCATTGAGAAAAGGATTAATGGAGGGTGGAAAGCTTATTTTTGTCTCGACAATAATTGTAAAGCAACAAACCTTGTGATCTGGGATAAAAAGAAGCTCCTCTTTGAAACTTTAGTCACTCATGTTATCTTGTATGGATGTGAGGTTTGGGGTTGCAACATCTCTAGAGAATCTTGGAGAAAGATTGAGCAAATCCAGAAGCGTTTTATAACGTATAACCTCAAAATTAAAAGAAATACGCCCTACCCTATTCTACTTATAGAAGTGGGTCCTTCCCCTATCGAGAGCCTAGCTATGACTAGGCTCCTGTTGTACAAGCACAAAATCAATAACATGAGAGACTATAGACTTCCTAAGCTAGCTTTAAATTCCATTGAAAACCACCTAAGGCTCGAGTGAGGTTGGTATAAAGATACCAGGGCTTGGTTAAACCATTAGGAGATCGACGAAAATGTTGCATTGCAAAAATATTAATAACATTAAAATTATTGTTACTTCTAAGTTTAAAGAGAAAATGTGGTGTGAGAAAGATTTAGAGGCTCAAAGAAAATTAAGATATTATAAGGAGGTCATCAACACTACTTTAGAAGATCAAAAGTATCTCTCTGTTTTAACTAGTTCAAATCAAAAAATTATTATAGCCAAGATAAGAACGAACTCTCATGAGCTCCATAGTGAAACAGGTCGTTGGACAGTTCCTAAAACACCATGGGTGAAAAGAATCTGCCATCTCTGTGAGATTATAAACATTGAGAATGAAAATCACTTCCTCTTAGAGTGCGCTTCGTACACGCACATTAGATCTTAGTTTCATAATCTTTGTTGCGATACCGACCTTCCTAGCCTTTTAACTTGTCAAAATTATAGTGAGCTCGGGATGCTTCTCTACAAGCTCTTTGAGCATAGAAATACAATTTTAAAACAAACTAAATAATTCGTTTCTTTAGGTCCGATAGACCAAAGTTTGGTCTCACAGGACGTTAACCATCATTACCATCATCATCATCATAAAGTTTTCACCAAGTTTTTTGTTTTTTAATATAAAACATATCGTCATAATTGTTAAAGCTCTTGTGAGAATAATTATTGCTATCCACAAGTACAAATTGACTCATCACTATTATTTAACCAAAATTATACTATCTAGAACAATTATATAATTTAAAATAATCATATAATGACAAAAAAATGTTGAACTTGTTTTTTTATGATTTTTTAGCTAATAAAAAACAGTTTTAAATCTTACTCCATCTTATTTTAATAAAAAAATAAAATTATGATATATATGATTTAAAAATTATAATTACGCCGTAAGGCGTTACCAAATGGAGTCTACTCTCCACAATAAATGATTTTTGGTTTTCTAGCCCTCGATCTTTTTCGTCTGACGATGGAGATAATCTCCATCGTTGGATCAGGTTCGGTGCCAAAGTTTGGTGCAGAGTAGTGGTTGAAGCATCAAATACAAAGGCCGTAAGGATGGGTGCAATTGCCGTCGAAGGGTTTGTTTCTTCGCTCACACGCCCAATCTTTCTTGCACATCGCAGTTTCAAATCTCCTCGCCTACCTCGACGCTCGTTGGTCATGCTCATTCGCCGCCTCCTCTGTCACCACCGCTTTCGCCCTCTGGTTCGCCGCCAGACTCTTCAGCCAGAGATGGCCTCCAAAGAAACAGAGGCGATGGTTGGAGTTTAGAACGAAGAAGGAAACAAGCTGCAGGCGAACTCTCAAGCGGATTGATTCCTTAGATTTGGAGTCCAGTAGGGTTTCAGGAATGGCTCGTCATGGTTCGGTTAGTATTAATAATCATTTGCATATTGTATTGCAAGGCTTGGAGCTTTGAATTTCGGCTAATTAGGACTTTATAGAACGTTTTTCTTCTTCATGAATTTGAATTTGTGAGTTTAAGAAACTTGTTAGGTTGGTCCGTATTGAAATTAATGTTAATTGAAACTGCAAAAATTCATGGTGGTGTTTACTTCGTTTAATCTGGGCTCACAATGGCCTCCATTTTCCAGTTGGCATTTCAGAGTATTGGGGTCGTTTACGGAGACATAGGAACTTCTCCCCTTTATGTGTTTGCTAACACTTTTACAGATGGAATCCGTCATCCAGATGATGTTCTTGGTGCTCTGTCTCTCATAATTTACTCGCTCACGCTTTTGCCTCGTCATCCAGATGATGTTCTTGGTGCTCTGTCTCTCATAATTTACTCGCTCACGCTTTTGCCTCTTGTCAAATATGTGTTCATTGTGCTTTGGGCCAATGATAATGGCGATGGTATGTGTTTAATTTTATTCCAAAATTTTCTTATTTCAACTTTTTCCTGCATTAATTTCATGATTGGTAAACTTTATATTCTAAAAGTAAGTTGCTTTTAATGTCTGATAATCTTCCAAATATTCCCTTATTTAATTTTCCAATTGCTAAATTCTGTATTCATCTTTAAAGAAATTACATTACAGTTGCTTGTAAAGTTTGGTAAGCTTCCAAATATTCCTTAATTTATTTTTCCAATTGCTAAATTCTGTATTCATCTTTAAAGAAATTACATCGAAAATCTGGATTCACCATCCAACTAAATTCAGTTAAAGAGCAAGGGTTCAGGTTAGAGCGAGTTAGTTGCAGTCCCATTTTAGTGAAACACTACTTAAAACAGAGCAATTAAAGGAGAAGTGTGGTGACCTGGTCAGATGAAGATTGCATTCGCAATATTAGAATGAAATGAATTGTTCACAACAAAATTTTAATTTTAATCAATAAACAGATAACTTTTATAAATATAATAACTGGAAATAATGCAAAGCTGAAAACTAGCTGGTT
>LPNX010952997.1:4561-17522 GCA_001517045.1 Pseudotsuga menziesii | reverse complement strand
AACTATAAGAAAAGAAGGATCGTTTGATCATTTCAAAACATAATGTTTTATATGGACAATATAATAACATAGTAAAATGGTTATGTGTGTACACTATAACACGTCTAGAAAGACAATGTAATAGATAAAAAAAGATTGGCTATTTTTTTCAACTGATCTATTTTTAGGGAGATCCATCATTTTAGGAAATAGTGTAAACTCTAGATGTTAAGCCACAAACATATGTTATTATCTGTTTGGTTATTATGGCACAAGGTGTCGGGGCTATTATTATTATTATTACTATTTAATAAATAACTAACTCAACATGGACAACTAACAAGAATGGGCGGGCATGCATTCCACGTGCGAGGGGGTTGGGGACTAGCAGTTGTTGCTCTCCATATAGTTACTTGTTGGACCTTATTTTTTATTCTTTTGGTTTATGGAGGTACTATTACACCATATTTGATGTTTGGAGGGACCCTTTTGGATAGTGCACCCTCTTTGGATATTCCAAGCCTCTTGTGATGCTCCTCATGCTCCCAAGTGCCCTCACTGGCTATTTTTATCTTGCACTCCTTGAAAAAGTATAAGACCCTCTTGTTTCACCTTTTTTTATTCTGGAAAAGGGAATATATGATTGTAATGTCTCTCTCTCTCATGAATTGAGTAACCCTCAATGATTTTGAGTTACCTCTCTTGGAATTCAAGTCACTCTCTTAGGAATTCAAATGGTTATAGAAGGATTCAAATTGGCTCTCTTTCACTCTTCTTCTCTCTCTTTCATATCTCCAGTGCAGATGGAAGGGAAAGTTGATATGGTGAAAGGGGTAGGTGTGGTATTTTCACAGTGTTGAGAAGGGCCCAACCATATGTTATGGTTCATATATATTTTTATCATTTATGGGTTGTGAGACCTATTCTATAATGTCTAGAACGCCATTTCTAGTATGGAATACTTTTTGTTTCATTGAAAAAGGTTTTTGTTTGACTGAGATACAATTATTTTTGTGTGACAATGTTCCTAGTTTTGAGATGAGTGCACCATATATTTTGGTTTGAGACTACCTCTTATGTGTATGTATGGCCCCATCTCAGGGGTGACTGTCATGTTGAAATATGCATGAGCATGGCATGTCTATAGATGGGTGGAACATTGCCTTGTTGAAGTTAGTTGTTTTTCATTAAGATGAGTATTTTGTTATATGTTTATTTATTGCAATTTCTGATATATATATATGTGCTCAAGGATACAATTTTGTTGTTGTTGTTAAGATTAATTATAATCCTCCCTTGACCACCATAGTTTAAATGTCATTTCCTAGATTATGTATGTTTCCACTTCACTAGTTACATGGTGAACTCATTTGGGGCCCACCTACCACTTGATGCACCCGTTTGCATGAATTTAGGAGCTCCAGAGGCCAATCCCTATTATTTAGGAACCCACACTGAGTGATGGGAGTCCCATCATTAGTTCACCCTAGTCTATGTTGAGTTATCCTTTGATGGGCATCAGTTTTTCCATCTCCAGTTAGCCTAGCACCACATTTTCATGAATCAAGGTGCCTTTTCCTACCTACCTTGATTAGTTAACTGATTGTGAATTGATTTAGTTGTCTTTAGTTAAACTAGTGAGCCTCCAGTGGTGATTTTCCTACAGTTAGTGAGATCTGGAGTCAATCCAAGTTGGTGAATTTGAATCATACCTGCTGGATTCGAATTCTTCCTATTGTATCATCATTGTATTACACATGGATTAACAATAAGGAGAGTAATGTTATGCTGACCATTTTTTGTCTCTTGATTGTTCGATTTTCACCATAATTGTTTGATCATTGTACTAAATTTTCTTCTCCATTATTCAAACTTATTCTATAGTGAGGTTCAACCAGAATATTAAAGATCCTAAGGTTTTCTAAATTAAACATGGCATCAAAGTAGGTGATCAAGCCAACTTCAAATTTTTGAAAACTTACATTGATGCACCAGAAGTAATTGGGTTCCACATAATTCTTGGTATTTTTGCCTTTCTCCCTCTGGATTTTGTCTAGAGAAGTCTATCCAGGTGTGATGCATCCAGAAAATGTGCACATGTTGAAGTAGACAGTGATTGAATTGGATTTCATTAAAATTGAAGTTTTTTTGTAGGTAAATTGAATAATTCAGAAGAAATGTGCTTCCCTTGAAGCTACAAGATGGAGAATTCAGCAACCTCAACACCTAGGATCCTCACACCCTTCAATTATATTGATTGGAGGATGATATACATATTGTGTTGTGCAACAAAGGTCTATATAGGGTCACCATGGGAAATGAGGTTGAAAAACAACAACCTCTTGTGAAGTCAAAGTATGTGAACAAGCTGGATTAAGCATTTAGATTCATGTGCATTCATATATCTAGGGATTTAGTATTCCATCTTGATGGATTAAAAACACCAAAGGAAGTATGTCAGAATATCGAATATATGTTTGGAAAGAAATATGAGTTGAGAGGCGATATTCTGGAGAATGAGTTGGTTTCTCTTCATCCCAACAACTTCGAAACCACCCAGCAATTATTCTCCAAATTCAAATCCTTGGTCATGCATTGCAAGCAGTATGGGATTGGAAATAAGGATGAGAAATTGTTGCTCTCTATTATGAGAATACTTGGCCCAAAATTCTCAGTGTTTGTCTCCACCTTTCACTTTGGGAAACTGACAACTCTAAATTTGTGAATTCCATCACTTGATTCCTTCACAAAATCTCATATTTAGGAAAAATATAAGTTGATACAGATGGGAGCCCTCAGAGCCTCTAAAAATAAATATCTCTTGGATGGGGAGACAAAGAATGCAAAAACAAAGAGGAACCAAAAAAGAAAGGATAGGAGAAACAACAAATTCAAACTTAAGGAGAAGTTTGATCCATCGGATGAAGCCTCAGGCTCTAAGAAGGACACATATCAGAGGTTTGACAAGGGAAAGTGCTCCTACTGTAAGAAAGAAAACCATACAGAGAAAGGTTGTATGAATAATACCATATATAAGATGTCAAGATGCCTTGAACAACACAATATTTCCCTCCCTAATGGCACAAGGAAGGTTGATTACGGAGATAAGACTGAAGATCATAAGAGTTGTTATGCAGTGAAAAATGGATTTTCAAAATCTCATGTCTTCCTCATTGATTCAGGAGCCTCCAATAATATGGTTTCATCCAAATAATAATTATCTTCATTAAATATTACTGATGGCCCAATTATTTAGTCCTCTATTTAAAGAAGAAACTAACTGAATTCAATGGTTGAAGATCAATCAAGGTGGTTTAGGTTCAATAAGCATTACTGATCCACTTGTGATCCCCTTTGTATCTTTCTAGAAGCTTCATAGATCCCCTTGAGAATTTGAAACCTACAAATATTCCCAACTTGAATATGTCTTATGTTTCGATGGTGCTTCAAAATAAAACCCTAGGATGATAGGATCAGGTAGGGATATCATTTCCCTAGGGGGAAATATAGGTATTAGCTACACTTGTAATATAGGGAAGGATTCGAATAATCGACCTGAGGATTTATCACTCCTCATTATAATTTGAATTTTCAAAGGGAAAGGATGGAGATAATTAACGATTCTTAATGATTCAATGTTAGTGATCAATCTAGTAAGAACCACAACTCTACCCTCATATATGAAACTCAAATCTATCTTCAAGAAAATTTTCAAAGAAATTCAGGACCTCAATACAACCAAGGTCTTCCACATTTTAAGAAGGAACAACCAAGGGGATGGTTTGTGAGATAATATATCCATAAGGGAATGATCTAGATGGATATCGGTGGCCACCCACCTATTCCATTGGCTCAAAACAATTGTCCATTTTGGCAGTTTCCTAGTTATTTTTCTAAGGTTTTTTGGGTCCTAAACTTTCGGGGCCATTTTGAGGCTCAAAACGATGTTTTTTTGCGATTAAATGGTGCAAATGATTGCCAATGACATGTAGTTGGCCCCATTCAAAATATGTAAATATCATATATACCTTTCCAATGGGATACCGAGCACCCAAATCGGAGATCGTATGCAAAATTTATGACCCCGTGAAGTTGAATGTTCAACTAAACATCTTGGGACCACAAACTTTATGATGGTTCATCTTATAGGTTCATGTTTTGGACGTTTAGGTTTCTTACCGTCATGCTTATTATAAATAGGCCCTTTTGGCCTCATTTTTTATTCATCTTAGCATGGATGAGCGTAGCAGCCACATCTCTTCTCAGAGATAGCTACCACCATTCTAGCTGCTTTATTGCATAATCTGTTCTATTTTCCACCATTTAATAGAATATGTTTTTATTGTATCATTGTGTTCTTTGCAATATGTCTGTGTTTATGGTTCTATATATGTTCTTTCATTTTGTTCTCACATGAATTTGGGTCAGTGGTATCAAAGCAATCTCCACTTTGATTGTTTCTCGGTGCATGTCCTCGACGAGGTTAGGGTATAGGGAGTTGGGTCTCGAACTAGTTTCACTTGGGGAAGATCACTCTTGCCATCCCAAATGACCTCCCATGGTGGAATAAAAGAGAGATGATGAGGCAGGATATCCTATCAATTTGTTGCTTGAAGAATCCCTCGCGCGACATAGGAATGCGATGATGGATAATTTCACCCAGATCCTTCGACGAATGCCGAGAACAGAAGATGCACCTTCAATGAGCAGTTGTTTTGGAGATGAAAATACCTTCAAGGTACAAGTTAAATTTGATATTCCTTTATTTGAAGTCCAAATCGATGTTTATTCCCTAGATAAGTGGTTGAATGTTCTGGAAGCGTATTTATTTTCCCACAATTTTTTCGATAGGGAAAATATCACCTTTGCGCTCCTCAAGTCTCCCCCCCATGTCAAAAATTGGTGGGATAATTATTGTGAAAAAAAATCATCACACAATTCTGGAATGTTTTGGTTTAGTCCCACTTGGGCCTATTTCATAGATGTTGTTAAGGAACAATATTACCCTGTGGGAAACTATGATGTCCAGTACACAAAATGGACCATTCTACGTCAAGAGAGGGATGATATGATGTTGGAGTACACCAAAAAAATTCATACCTTGCATACAAAGATGGGTATCAAGGACTCCGAGCGGAACCTAGTACATCAATATCATAGTGTCCTACATCGATACATATGAATAGAGATGGAATTCCGAGGCATATCTTCATTGGGATATTCCTATCAGTATGTTGTCAAAATCGAGGAGCAATTTCGGCTAAAGAACAAGCAAGACTTTGGACCTGCAAATACACCACAAAAGTAAGGAAAGGGAAACCCTAGCCCATAGAACACATGACAAGTAAAGGACAACCGATCCTCACCACAAGAAAAGAAGGGTAATGGAAAGATAAAGAAGGACACAAGGAAGTGGTGCGAGTTCAAAAAAATCCCCTGGCAGAATATTGATGAGTGTCACTCAAAGTAGTCATTGGTGGTCGAGATCAAAGCTTTTGAACCAGATCCTAATTTTGATTCAGAACCCAATGTCACGGCCGTAGACTATGGGAAGCAGATCATTGATGCAGAAACCAGTGTCATTGTTGCTACCACATAGATCCAACTAGAGTAACTTGAAGAGTCAGAGGCAGAGGAGTGCCTTTTCCACTCGCAAATGTGGGTGAAGGGAATACCTCTACATTTTTTTGTTAAAAATGACAACCAAAAGAAACTAATCTCAGTAGAAGTTATCAAGAGATTGGATCTTTGAACAACATCACACCTGCAACCCTACAATATCGGTTGGCTAATCCAAGGATGAGGTATCCGCGTTACTCAGCAATTCCACCTACCATATGGCATCAATCCTTTCAAAGATGAGGTATCATGTGATGTTGCCCCAGTTGAATTCTTTGATGTTCTTTTAGGACATCCATATATGTGGAAGCACCACGCTATATATGAATCACAACCTTGTAGTTTCATTGGCACTTTGGGAGGACAAATCTATCGGATAGTAGAGATAGTTGCACCTGCCATAGTCTCGTAGGGAAGGAAAATAATATCCCACACTGGAAAATTTTCTCTCTTCACAATTACCTCTGAAGGATAACATCAAATCACTGAGACCTCCACTACCTCTACATAGGGTGTCTCTGTAATGTCCTCATTTGATTAGGCATTGAGGACCAAAACCGCTAACCTATGTGATTCCTGTGGGTTCAAGTGGTTACTGACAGTTACAGAATCAACTAAAGACTGATGCCATCTACAGAAAATATAGGGCATCAATATGATATCACCATTAGGTCAAAGAGGGCCACCGGAGCCAAAGGCCATTGGCATGCATGAAATCTAAGCATTATTTAATGATGCATGCACCCATTCAAGTCTCTATGCGCATGCATCCAGGTTTGTCACCGTATCTATTGCATTCATCATTATTCAGTATTCTAGTATAAGTTCGAAGGTTATTGCAGATTCATCTGTACAACTGGGGGCATTTAGCTGGGAAAACCCTAGTCATTCACCAGGAATCTCGATCACTATATTTCTTCTGCATGCAGCTTGCATCCTCACTGATAGGATCACTCTACTGCATTGGGTGATTATCAACTATCAGATTGTCCATCCGGGGCAACTAGCAGCAGTTTACAGGGTTGTGGGGGCGTGAGAAGCAAACTGGGAGATCAATTCGCTAGGGCATCTGGGAGCTCAAAACCCTTGCATGCTATGACCATCCTCTCTGGCACTAGCATACCTTCCTTCTGACTTATTTCCAGATGAAACTGACCATTCCTTCAGCAAAAACGTCACACTTGTTTGATTCAACCATCTGGGGGTATTGAAGCAGAAACAAGGTTATTTCTTCACCAGCTCAGCTCATCTTGCATGCGTATTCTCCCTGGAGCACATTCAGTCGGCTTATCAGTGGTAAGTGTTCATTCTATCTTGCAAATCCTAACACTAATTTCAGATATAAAATAGGGAAATTTTGTATGGTAGTTTGCATGCCTGGCTATTTCAGTAAAATTGCATAGAAATAGAAAATATCAGGATTTGGGATAGTACAGTGGTATTAGATCTATCTTCTTGGCTAGCTGTGGGCTTGAGAAATGAAAAGTAGATGAATACAGAAGAGGACCCTTTTGTAACCTATAGGAAAAGACAAATATGTAGTTGTTTCTAAGAATTTGTAGATCTTACTTACAAACACAACAACATATTCGATATTGTAAAATTGCTATACATAAATATTTTTAACTAATCTTAATGACTATCTAGATAACTATCTATCAGACATTTTTTTAAGAACTTCCACACCTTAATTGAAAATACAACAAGTTATTTAATGTTGTCAAATATCTATATGCAAATTTCACAAACCCAATAATATCGGAAAGAGAATTTAAAACTCCAAAATTTTTAATGGAAGTTTAAATATTACTTAAAATATTCACATAAATAATTAATGAAATTGCACAATTGTATATACAATACTCTTTTATGCAACTATACATTTTATCTTATGTTGCCAATGATCCATTATAGAGATTTGGATAATGTTTGCAAGGTATAAACAAGATGTTATTACACCGTTACAATGTCAAAACTATAAGAAAAGAAGGATCGTTTGATCCTTTCAAAACATAATGTTTTATATGGACAATATAATAACATAGTAAAATGGTTATGTGTGTACACTATAACACATCTAGAAAGACAATGTAATAGATAAAAAAAAGATTGGCTATTTTTTTCAACTGATCTATTTTTAGGGAGATCCATCATTTTAGGAAATACTGTAAACTCTAGATGTTAAGCCATAGGCATATGTTATTATCTGTTTTGTTATTATGGCACAAGGTGTCGAGGCTATTATTATTATTATTATTATTTAATAAATAACTAACTCAACATGGACAACTAACAAGAATGGGTGGGCATGCATTCCACGTGCGAGGGGGTTGGGGACTAAGAGTTGTTGCTCTCCCTACGTTACTTGTTGGACCTTATTTTTTATTATTTTGGTTTATGGAGGTACTATTACACCATATTTGATGTTTGGAGGGACCCTTTTGGATAGTGCACCCTCTTTGGATATTCCAAGCCTCTTGTGATGCTCCTCATGTTCCCAAGTGCCCTCACTGGCTATTTTTATCTTGCACTCCTTGAAAAAGCATAAGACCCTCTTGTTTCACCTTTTTTTATTCTGGGAAAGGGAATATATGATTGTAATCTCTCTCTCTCATGAATTGAGTAATCCTCAATGAATTTAAGTTACCTCTCTTGGAATTCAAGTCACTCTCTTAGGAATTCGAAAGACTATAGAACGATTCAAATTGGCTCTCTTTCACTCTTCTTCTCTCTCTTTCATATCTCCAGTGCAAGGGAATTCTCTCTTGTCTGGTAAATGCATGTTCTTGAGTAGAAAATGCATTATATTGCAGGAATATTGAAGGCCTTGTAATGGGGTTTGATGACACTGTAATGGGGATTGAAGATTGATCTATGCTTACACAACATGAGTCCTTCTCCCATTGCTTGTCCTTTTCCAATATGGATCATAGATCCTAGGTGAGGGTGGTGATATGATGAGGGCATGTGTAGCAAGGGGAGTCACAACTCACCAAGTAGTGCAGATGGAAGGGAAAGTTGATATGGTGAAAGGGGTAGGTGTGGTATTCTCACAGTGTTGAGAAAGGCCCAACCATGTGTTATGGTTCATATATATTTTTAGCATTTATGGGTTGTGAGACCTATTCTATTGTGTCTAGAACGCCATTTCTAGTATGGAATAATTTTTGTTTCATTGAAAAAGGTTTTTGTTTGACTGAGATACAATTATTTTTGTGTGACAATGTTCCTAGTTTTGAGATGAATGCACCATATATTTTGGTTTGAGACTACCTCTTATGGTATGTATGGCCTCATCTTGGGGGTGACTATCATGTTGAAATATGCATGAGCATGGCATGTCTATATATGGGTGGAACATTGTCTTGTTTGTAACACCCCGTTTTGACATTTCTACCTGAACTACTATTATATGTTGTATTTATTTGATTGTGAGACCTCGTCGGTTTGATGACACTGTGGACATATGGTTCTATTATTTTGTCGATATATATATGTGTGTGTGTGATGATAGTATTATGGTCGATAGTCATGTTTAGATATGTATCATGTGTTAATTATGTCAAATATATGGAAATTATTGAATGATGGGTACGTGGATACCGTTACAGATATATGTTGAAATAGTAAATGTTATGCCAGGTGCATGGCGAATGAATGAGTTTATTGTTGTCATGTTATGATGAGATATATGTGTACATATCGAGGATTATGCACGATATCCTATATTGTATGTCGAGGACTGACTTACAGGTTGAAACGGCTAAGTGATAGCTGGATCCTACGAGGTGGGAGGGCCTCGGGGACATGGACTTCTAAAGATAAAATGGTATGCGAGTGATGCATTATTTACTTTCGTATGGTTATTATGTTGTTTATTATGATGTATGTTATGACATGGGTGGGGTAGGGTTCCAGGAAACTCAACCGCCCAGATCGGTTATACGATGACAGACCAAGTACAAGTGCAATGCTGTTGTTATGTCAAGTAGACATAGTCCCTTGTTCCATTAGGGGGGTGGAGGATTTACCCACCGTTTATCCCCGAAACCCAGAGTCATGGGAGGGCTGTGCTACGGTGCACTCCCCAAGGTGTGTGATGATGACTGGTGGTTTCCTGCTGGGGAAGCTTGGTCGATGTGGTCGACACTTCCGCTTACGGGTTCTAGCTGGAACCGGTCATGACTTGACATTCCAGGGTAGTCCAGCAGAGGACAGGATAGGATGTGGAAGTTAGTAATGATGTAGGTAGATAGATGTAGCGTGAAGTAGGGGTGAAAACAAGATCTAACTATAGGTGTGTAAAACCCTTGGTTAGTATGTGTCGTAAAATAGTGATGTATGAATTGTCGTAACATGGAATTCAGTAAGCTAATGGATCATACCTTGTAAACTATGCTAAAACATGTGTCGGTAAATAATAAGTTCCTTGATTATGATTGATGTATGTGAATTATTACTTTTAGTGTACTTACGTGAGGAATGTAAGCAATAGCTACGCTTACATAACTCGCCTACATATTATGAATTACATGAAATATTGTTGAGTAATAATGTCAATTAGTGTCGCTTAATATTAATTACTGTCGTTTAGTAATTAACTATTGTTGATCAATGTTAATAATGTCGATTAAAGTTAATAATGATGATTAGGGTTAATAATGTTGATTAATGGTTAATTATTGTCCATTAATAATGAATTATGGTTGAATAATAAACAAAGCAATGGTTAACCTAGGTAGTGACTAATGCAATTGATTAGAATGCTTGATTGATTCTTAATGAGTTAATTAGCCAGGACTAAGGGTTGAAATGTAACTACAAGGTTAAATAAGTTGATAGTAACTTGATCCCTTAAATTAATTATGTGTTAATGATGTTAATTAATTTTAACAAGACTATGCTTATCTTTAGTAATGATTGTTAATTAGCTAATTACAACCTAAGTTGTAATTAAAATGGAAATAGGTATATGAGTCGATTAAATCGTAGTGAATTTTATTTAATTAATATGATTACACATTGATAATGTTATGATTTACATTGATAGGATTATTGTTCATAATTGATAAATTGAATTAGTAAATTTATAATTAAAGGGAATTTACATATTATAAATATTAGAAACCATTAATTAAATGATTAGGTAAGTGTAATTAATCAATTGACAATTACTGTTAATTAAATTAATTTGGTGAAGCATGCAAGTTTAAACTATATAATATATATAACATTTATGATTTATTAATTAAATGGTCAAAAATTGAAATATGAGTAAGGATATGTTTAAAATTTTTATATTAAATAAAAGGATTAAAATTTAATTGAATTAGAAGTTATGGTTGAGAAGTGACCCCAACCAATACCTTTTAATAATTATTTAAATATTTAAATAAGTCCAAGTCCAAGTTGAGGGCTCGAGGACTTACATGGTAGATGGAAGGGGGTGGGTAAATTTATGATGAAGATAGGGGTAGTAATGGGGAGAGGTTGGCAAACATGGGGATAAGAGGGAGAAAGGAGGGAGGAGAAGGGGATCATCCTTACCTTAGTTTTTTTGAGAAGTTTTGGGAGAAGAGAGCTGCAAAGAAGGGGTTTTGTTGGAGATTGATTTTGAGGGGATACAACAGCTTAGGGCTTGTACTCGGTTTGGGCTCGAGGGTCCAAAGGGGTACCTTTGGAGCTGGGTGGTTGGCGAGACCTCGCTAGTTGGCAGGGTGGCAAGACTGGTTTGGACTGGTTGAGTTTCAGAACTTGGGAAGGACTTTTGGCTGCAGGGAAAAGCAAGGAAAAACGACAAACAAGGGTAGCAACAAAGGTGGACCTACTAGCTACCTACAGGTATTTTCCAGCATTATTATGGCAAATTCTGTTAATTAAATTTTAAAAGTTTGTATGTTGTGATTATCTTTGCTACCTGCACAGTTAACAGTAAATTGTTAGAAGTAGATAAAACAGACTTATAGATTTTCAAACTGTATATATAAAGTGAATTTTCTGACTGTAAATAAAAGTTAAAAGAGACCCAGTTGGGGGCTCTACACATGGTATCAGAGCCAAAGGCTCAAACACTGAGACCTTCAGGCCTATTCACACCCAAAAGCAAAAAAAAAAAAAAAATTTTGCCTACCTGAATTAGGGTTGCGCCAATTTCTGAAAATTTCTACCACTCTCACATACAACAATACTCTGATCATGACAAACAACAGTAAATGGATATTAATGGCCTAATATCTATGGCAAAACGCCCTTACACTATCAACCATGCACACTGCGTAACTATAGATATTTAAGCAACTAAGCTCACAAGCTCACATTAAAGCTAGCGTTTTAAAGTAGAGAAGAAAGAAATCGTAAAGTTATTCTTCTGATCTGCCTGACTACTGTCATGAATGAGCTTCCTCTTCCGGATGTCTTGCCTTATTTAATCCTCTTAATCATTAGCTTACAGTTAGAGCTTATTAAAGATATGATTATATCTCTTTTATTAGCGGATGAATACTATTCTTAAAGAACGATAAGGACTCCCTTCGCTTGCTGGGTTAGTTAATAAAAGACATAATCACACTAGCTCCTTTGCATGGCTTAGTTCATACCTAAGCTTATAGGTCTGGTTGCTGGGATGGCTCGCTTGTATACTTGCTTTCATGAATACGATAGAAGTTTTTCTTTTGCTTGCTTTCCTTAATAAGCTCTTCCTTGCTATCAGACTTCCTTTCTCCTGGAGAATCACCACTCTAATTCTTTTGATAGTAGGCTGCCTAAATTTGAGAAGGTTATGAGAGGATTCTGGATGACTCGATAAGAATACATTCCCATACTGATTAGGCTTTACACAAAAATAAATAAATAAATGAATAAAAATAAACATTAAACGCCATGGCTGGTTTAAATTGCATATAATATACCACCCTAGATCCCAGCCAAAAGAAGGGCTGCATCAGTATGGTATCGCTGACCTCTCCACGTCTTTACCAGCTTCAATGGTTGGCTGGCTGCCCCTCTCCTTCCAAGTAAGTGCTGAATGATGCATGGCAGCACAATATGTTAAATTTTACCTGTTTTTATGCACCCATTTGTTAAATTCATATCAGCGCCTTCACTGTTTTTTCGCCCTCCTATTACAGAGACCCCGAAAAGAATAAAAAAAAAATTAGTTAAATATAAATGCAAGCATTATAAAATTCCTTTACCAGCATCACTGCTGCAACCTATACCAGGCAACGTTTACCAGGACTGGTTGAACCGGTTTCCTGTACCGAAAAAAAAATAATAAAAATAAATTAAATCTCTGATTCTATTAGTAAAATTTAAACACGAAATCACAGAGAACTGAAAAATGAATAAATATCGGAATCTAAAT
>LPNX010952996.1:0-16172 GCA_001517045.1 Pseudotsuga menziesii | reverse complement strand
ACCTATGGCTTTCATGATTTGGTCCATATCCTGCTCGTCTACCTCGATTACCTTACAGCTCGTTCCCGAAAACGATCAGACCACCTTAATGACCTTCGGCAAGTTTTTCTGCGTTGTCACAAATATCAGATCCACTTGAACCCACACAAGTGCGTTTTTTGCATTCCGGCAAGCCGATTGTTAGGTTTCATTATTTCCCAGAAAGGAATTACTGTTGATCCCCTGAAAGTCCAAGCCATCTTAGACCTTCCCTCTCCTCGAACGCTCCGGCAACTCCAAAGTCTGCAAGGGCGATCCAATTTTCTTCGACGCTTCGTTCCTGATTTCACCACAACCGTTCATGGTTTCTTACGCTTGCTCCGTACCCACATACCCTTTGTCTGGGACGAGCAAGCAGAAGCTGCATTCTAAGCCCTCAAGAAATCTCTCACACAAGCCCCCTTGATCTCCCCTCCGGATTTCTCTCAGGACTTCATCCTCTATGTCTCGGCATCTGAGCATGCTGTATCCGGAGTCTTGGTTCAAGAAGACACCTCACGCCAAGAGCATGTCATTTACTACGTCAGCCAGACATTGTCCGGCCCACCCCTACATTACCCATATAAGGAGAAACTAGCCCTAGCAATGGTATTTTCCGCCCAAAAATTGCGACACTACATTTTACTTAGTCATACCACAGTCATCGCCGACTCTAACCCCATGGTATACCTCTTAAACTGGCGTCTCCTGCAAGGTCGTGTGGCTAAATGGGTCATTATCCTCCAGGAATATGACCTCACGTTCTGAACACCTAAGAGCACTAAAGCCCTTGCACTTGCCCAGCTCATCACCGATCTCCCTTCCTTCATCCCGGCCCCACCTATATCCAAGGAGTTACCCGATAATCACTTGTTTACTATCTCGTCCGATGACCCGTGGTACGGTGATATCTTGTTATACCTGCGCACGCAGAAGTTTCGACCCACCATCACTCGTAATGGACGTCGTCGTATCCGTCACCAGGCCTCTCACTACCTCCTCCTAGGAGATGTCCTTTACCGGCGAGGAGTCGACACAATTCTTCGTCGTTGCCTTACACATGAGGAAGCTGAACAGGTCCTTAATGATTGTCATAGCAGTGTTTGCGGTGGCCATTTCTCAGGGATGGCCACTGCCCAAAAGGTCGTCCACGCCGGATACTTCTGGCCCACACTTTTCACCGACTGCATCACTTCGGTCAAGCATTGCCACAACTGCCAACGTTTTGCCCCCAAGGCCCGGACACCACCTGCTCCATTACACCCAGTCATCACAGTTGGTCCCTTTTGCAAGTGGGCCATCGACTTCATGGAGTGTAGACCCCCATCTGCTAACGGCCATAAGTACATCGTTGTCGTCGTTGATTACTTCACCAAATGGGCGGAAGCCATGCCTATCTTCAACTGTACCGCTGACACTGCTGCCCGTTTCTTTTTCAACCATGTTATCACTCGATTCGGGGTCCCTAAACAGTTGGTCTCAGACCATGGATCACACTTTGAAGATTCCGTTTGGCGCGAATTATCCACCTTCCTCAAGTTCCAACACCAGTTTTCCTCTGCTTACTACCCTCAAGGGAATGGTCAAGTCGAAGCTGTTAACAAAATACTGAAAACCATACTCCAACGCACTGTTGATCAGAATAAGTCCAATTGGTACCATATGCTATTCCCTCCCTTATGGGCTTACCGTACCTCCACCAAGACTGCCACCGGTTTTACCCCATTTCATTTAGTTCACGGTGTAGAGTCTGTCCTCCCCATCGAGTGTCAGATACCTGCCTTACACAACGCCGTTGAGCTTCTCCCCGATACCTCCCCCCTTGAGCAACATCTGCTATCCCTCGAACAAGCTGATGAAGATTTTCGTGCCACTCTCCAGAACATCAAAGCTGCCAAAAACCGCTCCCAAGCCAGTTATGACAAACATGTTCACCCTCGCACTTTCCATGAAGGGGACCTCGTCCTCGCCTATGACCAAGCCAACGACAAAACCAGTAAAGGAAAGTTCGAGTCCATGTGGCAAGGCCCTTACATTGTGCAGACTTGCCTCGGTAAGGGGGCATACGTTTTAGCCAACTCTGAAGGCCACCCTTTACGCAACCCCCGTAATGGGTTGTACCTTAAACGTTTTTACCCATAACTGAAGCCGCGACCTCATGGGTCCGCATTGTCAAGTTTGCTCTCCCTTTTTGTTTTTTCCCTTTTTTACCATAATCTCACATTCATCGTCTTTGCATGCCCACAGATGGACCATCTTCCACCTCGTTACATTGGCTTCGCTGATGGGGCAAGCCGTTGGTCTCCCAACCTGGCTTCTGCAGCATGGGTCTTATATTCCCCTTCCAATGAACTAATTCACCTTGACGGAATATGTATAGGTGCCACTACCAATAACCAGGCGGAGTATGATGCCGTGACCGGTCTCCTGACTGCTGCACTCCAAATGGGCATATGTCACCTTCATGTGTTCTTGGACTCCCAGCTCAACAACTGCTACCAGGTGCGCAATCCTTGCCTATTTAGAAAATTCCTGCGTACAAAACAACTTAGCTGACAGTTTGAATCCATCACATTCACACATGTCCCAAGAGCTCAAAATAGTGTCGCAGATCAAATGGCCAATAACATCCTAGATTGGCATATCAATCACACCATGTAACACCTCCATCATTCATCATTATCCCATAAGCATCTCATCCAAATATATATAAAAAACCAAAAAGACTGCATTGCATAAACATTTACATCCATAAACAAAAAAAATAAAACCACATTTGCATCCATAGGGGCATCCACGTGCCTAATCATACATACATCATGTCGCATCACATAAAAAACACAAGGGGCATCCACGTGCCCAACATCCTAGACTACTTGCATCCACGTACAATACAAACATATAGCACATCATCAAGCGCATCCACGTGCGTACAAATGATAAAAAATCATAAAAAGGTGCATCCATGTGCATATATATATATATATATATATATATATCATACCAAAAAATATATACATGAGCTATACATATCCTGAGTACCCCCATACTCAGCTATACAAAAAAATGTATGTACACCCCTAAGAACTCATAAGGTACAAGCCGTAGCTACAAAACTAGGGGGGGAGCCCCCTACTCTCCCTAATGGGAGTCATACCCTGCATCACTGTCAGTGTCCGCTGCCTCTGACTCCTCTCCTCGCTCCTCCTCCGGTGAGTCCTCATCCCGTCTTGGCTCCTGTGCCCGTGTCATGTCCGCCAATAGGGCCACCCGAATCGCGATTGATCTAAAATCCCGGGGTGCCCTCATACAATCCTGTACCACGCCCGGATCCAGGTCCTGCCATCCCTCGTCAGTCACTCCCACCAGCAGACGGTTGAGTAGCGTCCGTACGGACTCTAACGTCCCCTCTGCATCCCTGCGACGCACCTCCCCCCGCCCAGGAAAAGCTGGAACAGCCACAATCCCTCTGCGAGCCACATGTCCTGGCGGTGGCCTCGGACCCACATCTGCAAAACACCAATTGGTGAGTTACCATATATCAACAATATATCATATACATAAAAGTAGACAATGCAATCAAATAATACATACCATCTGGCCCCCATGCCTGTCCTGGTGGCCGTGGAGCATCTGGATCTCCAGTGAAGTCCATATCCTTGTATGGATAATCCTCCAGCGTCAGTGGTAGCTGGAGCCACTGCAAGTACAGCTCCTGCGTGAAGTACCGCCCAACGTCCCCGCCACCACGGCGGCGCGTCATCTCTCCCCACCGCACCATCCGAGGCTCCCTCAAGCCTCCTGCTCTGACCAGCACCCGCGACCGCAGTGTGGGGACCCTCTCCATAAAGAAGGCACACAAAAATGAACCATAACAGAACCCCTTACCAGATTCCTTCGCCGCGGTCAGCTGTCGCTGCATGCAGGTCAGGAACATCTGGCCCCACGCAAAATAGGTCCCGACCAGTACACACTCCACGAGCTGCATATGACCCCCAGACACCTTCTCAGGTGACTGGGACCCCAAAATACGCACCACACATGCTGCCATCGCCCGTACTGCTGGCTCCCGTAGATCCCTCACCAAGAGTGCATTCCGATGCACCTGAGCCTCCGGCCGACAGAACCGCTCCACCATATCATCCATATCAAGGTCCGCAGACACCCGCGGCTGTGTATCTGCTACCCTCCCCAGGCAGGGCAACCCCGTCAAGAAATAAACATCAGTCAGGGTGAGGTCCACCCTCTCTCCCTGTACTTGAAACGCCAGTATGTCTGGCTCCCAGAAACCAACCAACCGGTTCAGTAGCAATCCTGCTGACCGCATCATAGGCACCTCAACAAACTTCAGCAGTCCGAAGAGTGCTAGCATCGACCGCACCCGGCGATTCTCTCGAACAATAGTCACGATCTCGTCCGGGATCTCTAGCTCCCTCCATAGCACCTGTGACATCCTGTCAATCACACAACGAAGTCTCATCAGACTCATGTCAAAATAATAGACCTTCCCACTCATCCAGAAAACCGGAACAGCCCGGTCCCCGACCGCAGCTGTCAAGCCTACAGTCGCGGTCTCCGACCGCCGCTGTCAGGCCTACAGCCGCGGTCTCCGACCGCGACTGTCAGGCCTACAGCCGCAGTCCCCAACCGCGGCTGTCCCGGCCTGAACCCACGGTCTTCGACCGCGGTTTCAACCCCCTAACCCGCGGTCCACCCACGTGGACCGTACAAACAAACCTGGGACCCACTACCCGCCCCCCAAACCCATAAAACAATGCAGGTATGAGTTTAACGGCATACCTGTCTCTCCTGAATCTGAAGTCGGCCGGTCAGATCGTCCAGAAATGACACCTCAGCTCTGGTCCACTGTGATCACGAGTCAACGTCCACTAGTCAAATGACACATGTCATGTTGGGCCCACTTACTATTTATAGTCTGTTGACTTTTCTCTCGTTTGGCCATTCTGAACCCATACGGAGTCCGTTTTCTGAACCGTTTCCACCATTGGAATCAGCACGACGAGACCATCTCGATGCTCACCTCGTTGCATTATTTTCTCTATGTCATTTTTTACCCATTTTTCAGACACCGCTAGTCGTCTCGGTTTACGCGCCACTTCGGCCGTTCTCCGTTTTTCACACTTTTTATATCGCCGGATTCATTTTTTCGAGCTCGTGATGATGCTTGAGATCATTTCTCGCTCTCACTTGGTACAACTTCAACATTGCGTCCCTACACCTTGCCGCATCGATTTGCGCGCCACATCGGCCGTCATCAGATTATTTCACACTTTTTACATGAGCCATCCACTCCTGTCATACTGCAAATGTTTCGTTATTTTGCCACCATTCATTCACCCCGCAAGGAGGCCCACCAGTGTTCCCCCCCACCCTCAGTCCTGGTCATCATAAATATTCCTTGATTGAACACTTCCTCCTTGCCTGGCCATTAATTCAGAGTCTTCTTATTTGCTTTCAGACTCCTTAAAATTGAAAGCAACCACGAGCATGCACTATCCTGGGCTCGTAAAATCCACACGACAGTACCATTCCATTAATTTAGAGTCTTCTTATTTGCTTTCAGACTCCTTAAAATTGAAAGAAACCACGAGCATGTACTGTCCTGGGCTCGTAAAATCCACACGACAGTACCATTCTATTACTTCAGAGTCTTCTTATTTACTTTTAGACTCCTTAAAATTGAAAGCAACCACGAGCATGAAGTGTCTTGGGCTCGTAAAATCCACATGACAGTACCATTTTATATCCACACTTCTTTTAGTTCCCTAACCCATGACGAAGTCCCCCCGCGCCTCTTGGCGCTATGATCGATCCTCTCGGCAGAACCCCCAATCAGGTCGCCTTTGTTCAGAGTATTCTGCAAATCTCCTGCCATTGTACCACAGCTCGAGTCTCCCTCAGGCCATTCACCCTCAGAGCCTATACCGCTATGATCCCTTTACCACCAGTCAGTCTCATATGCTGCCCGATCATCCCCGCCATCATACTCTAAACAAAGGAAGTTTGAGTCCACCCACTCTACTTGCCCAGTTATTCCCCCCAGTTTATCACTCCTGCCATCAGTACTATCACAATTTGGTTTTTTCACCTCGCGCTCCTGTCAAGGAAACATCATTGCCTTGATATTTGTAGGTCTCCCTCTGTCGACGACAGCCCCTCTATTCCAGAGGATAGACCTAGAGGCCCCTGTGCCTTGGACCATCACCATTTGTGGTGAGTGCCTACGGACCATTTCGGGAGGAGTCATCATTGCCTCTCCGAATAGTTGTTTCTCACATGCTCGACTTCAGCACCTTAATCGCATCGTTGAGAATCGTGTAGGATGTATATCCTTTCCAGTATGTGTCAAAGACCCCAGATTTCCCCTGACTCTAGCACATTGGTGAGTCACTTCAGAACGCTCCGTTATATGTCCCCGTGGATGTCCGGGCTGCGTTGGCGATTGTATTCGGAAGCCATCTAGTTCCATGCTTCCTCGAGTACCCAGTTCAGTTCCAGATAAGTGTACCATTGCAAGTATGACCATTGTCATTTTGATCCAGCGGCTCATTAGTTCCTTTGGAACCACATTCAGTAGCACTGCGGTCATTCCAGTGCATCAGTTGTTCAGCTCAGACATGGTCAGCCCAGTAGTATGTTCCAGATTTGTGTCCCTTCTGGACCCTTATGATATACATAGTGGATTGCTATGTATCCTACAGGTCCCTCTTTTCGGGCCTCACAGTTATTTTATGTATCTTGATACGAGCATGGGTATGCCCGCCTCGTCCAGATTATCAGATGATTCCTCATCCATTATTAAGGTTATGTACTTTTCAGTCCTTGCAGTTGGTTCGAGATCATTGTTCCGGGCTTCAGTTGATTCCTTCTCTTCTCCATACCCCAGAAAAAATGAATATGACTTATGATGTCCATCGGCCATACGATGAGTCCTGCCCTCGCACATCAGGGGGCAATCTGTTAACACCCAAAAAGGGTTCACTACCTCATCTACCCCATTACATGGCTCATTTGTCCATTTTCCCACCATATTTCCATCAAAAACCCATAAAACCATCTAAAAAGCCTCCAAAATGCTTAAAATACCTCCAAAAGGCCATAAAACCCTCTTTTCCTCCAAAAATATCCAAAATTCCTCCAAAAAAGCAAAAATCTCCAAAAAGGAAGAAAAAATATTAAAAAATGAGGAAAAGGAGGAAAAAACCCGAAACAGCTGAAACCCTAACCCTAAACCGGCACTCCACCACTATAAATAAGTGATGGAAACCCCTTATTTCATATCCACAATCACAAGTATCCTGCCTCTGCCAAAATTGCTCATGAAACCCTAGCTCACCATTGAGCTACTTTCACCATTGAGAGCCCCTTTTGGCCCATTTCCACCATCGGAGAAAGAGAAGGAGCAGCTGGAAGCTCGGAGCCCCCTACTCNCATTGAGCTACTTTCACCATTGAGAGCCCCTTTTGGCCCATTTCCACCATCGGAGAAAGAGAAGGAGCAGCTGGAAGCTCGGAGCCACCTACTCGGACCAGTGTAAAGGGCTTCACCAACCTCCACATTGGAGGTCAGATCAATAAAAAATCATTCTTTACTTTTTACCGTTTTGCTTCATGAACATGTTTGGATTAGTTTTTATTTCTGTTTAGCATTTTTTATTCACATATAATTGAACTGCTACTAAGGAATCCATTTTCCTTAGTAGGTGCTCATTCGCACAAGCTAGGGGTAAAACCCTAGCAACACCTACTATGTGTCTCTTTTGGTGCACATAGAATGTCTTAATATGATCATCAAGCGTACTGTGATTGACGAGGGCGCTGCTGCTTCTGTGATGTCTTTGTCCTGTTGGAAGGGTCTTGGTTCTCCTGAGCTGTCTAAATCAGCGACTATCTTAACTATGTTTGATGGGAGATCTTTTAGGCCGCACGGTATCCTTCCTTCCCTTAAAGTCTATTTGGGGGGGAAGACTGTTGCGATAGAGGTTGAGGTGGTTGATGTGCCCCTTGACTACAATCTCTTGCTGGGTAGGAACTGGATGTATAGTATGCAAGCCGTTGCTTCTTCCTTGTTCCGCGTTGTATGCTTTCCACATAACAGGAAGATTGTAATGATTAATCAAATGGCATTCAAGAATCCGTCTGTTACCGCATCTTCGGGAGCTTCGATCCCGATCGTTGACCAATCTCAGCTGGCAACTGGGAGTGTGGGTGTAGGCATGTATCCATCCCTCATGGGAAGCTTTAGTTGTCCTGCACCGATCCTCATGATAGGATCTTGTTCCGACGAGGCTTTGACTTCTATGACCTCGGTGTCTTTTCGCATGACCCATATGGAAGATCCTTGGATTCTTCCTATGCCGAGTACTTCGAATGAGCCTGTCGAGACGAGCGTGCCATTACCTGCAGTTATGATTCCTTATCAAGCTAATCTCAAGTCTTGTGTAGAGCCTTGTTCTTCCTCTTCGCGGATGGAGGAGGAATACCCCTATGTGCTGCCGGCATGGGTAGTACAGTATTCTCATGCCCACAACTTCCTTGATACAGTTTTCCCTTCAGATGAAGCGATCATCGAGGCTATGTCGGGAGCTGAGCCACCATGGGAGGAACTTCATCATAGATCCTATTTTCTTCCAGTGCTTGACCGTTTGGAGCATGATGATTATAGGGAGATTCTTAGTCAGAAAGTTGGTAGGCCCATGGTTCCATTAAGCTCTCCTGGTTCGATGGCTAATGGAAACATGGAGAACATATCGTCAATGATTCCAGCTATCAACATTTCTCGCAATCCTGGCACAATAGAGAATGTCTATATTGGGGCGGAATGTTCCCAAGCTGAAATTCTTGAATACACTAAGCTATTTAAGGAATTCTGTGATATTTTTTCTTGGTCTTACGATGAGATGCCAGGTATTGACCCTCGGATTGTCGAACATGAGATTAAGACTTACCCCAATGCTAAGTTTGTTCGACAGTGTTTACGCGCCGTGAATCCTAGGAAAGCACCCGACATTAAGGCAGAGATAGAGAAGCTGTTGAAAGCTGGTTTCATCTATCCCATTCCCTTGACAGAGTGGGTTTCAAACCCCGTTCAGGTGGATAAGAAGCAGGGAGTGATCCGCATATGCACTGATTTCTGCGATTTAAATCGTGCCTATCCTAAGGATAACTTCCCCACACCATTTATTGATCAGATTTTGGATGAGTGTGCGGGTAGCGAGGTGTTCTCCTTTATGGATGACTTTTTCGGGTATAATCAGATCTAGATTAAACCTGAGGACCAACACAAGACTACATTTATTTGTCCTTGGGGAACATTTGCATATCGAAAAATGCCTTTCGACCTTAAAAACGCCGGAGCTACGTTTCAGCGGGCAATGACCTTGATCTTCCACTATCTCAAGTCTATTATTGAAGTATTTTTGGATGACCTCGCTGCTCATTCTCGTATGAGAATGCATCATCCCTATCATTTGAGATTGGTATTTGAAAGATGGCGGCACTATTCAGTTCGATTAAACCCTCATAAGTGCATCTTTTGCATGAAGTCAGGTCGTTTGTTAGGATTCATTGTTTCAAAAGAGGGTATAAGAGTCGACCCTTTGAAGGTAGAGGCAATACTTCAGTTTTCTCCCTGGAAAAATATTCGTCATCTTCAGTGTTTGCAAGGCATGGCAAACTTCTTATGAAGATTTGTTGTCAACTTTGCCAATTTGACTATAGGATTCATGCGTCTCTTGAAGAAGGATACTCCCTTTGAATGGGATGAGCGAGCCTAGGAGTCCTTCGATGCACTTAAGCGAGCCCTAGCATCGGCCCCGGTGATTAGTCCTTTGGATTATAGCCATGATTTCTTATTATATGTGGCCGCGTCTTTAGAGACAATTGTTATGGTTTTGGTTCAAGAGGATGAGGAGCTCCAAGAGCATGTCATATATTATCTGAGCCGAAACCTTATTGACGCAGAGATTCGTTATTCTCATGCCGAGGAGCTTACTTTGGCTACCGTACATGCGGTTCAATGTTTGAGACATTATATTCTCCTTCGCCAGACCTTGGTTGTGGGCCATGTCAATCCATTTCAGTTCATCCTCACATGAAGGATGATAGGGGGAAAGTATAATAAATGGATTGTCATTCTGCAAGAATTTGATCTCGAGTTTGTTTCTGCAAAATCGAAGAAATCTTTAATCTTTGCAGAGCTTATATCAGATTTTTCGAGTGAGGCCGAGGAGTTGGTTTGTGAAGATACGTTTGTTGATGAACACATATTCTTGATCTCAACGTTAGACCCATGGTATGGGGATATCATAGTATATTTGCAAACACAGAGGACCCCTACTCACCTCTCGCGAGATGAACGGCGACGATTACGTCACGTCTCTAAGAACTACCTTATAGTGGAAAATACTTTGTACCACCATGGGGTATATTCCATTTTACGATGTTGTTTAACTCATGATGAGGCTGAGGTTGTGCTGAATGATTGCCACGGAGGGGCGTGTGGTGGTCATTTATCTGGGCTTTCTACAGCTCAAAAGATTTTGAGAGCGGGTTATTTCTGGTCGTCGATCTTTAAAGATTATGCTGATGCAGTCAAGAGGTGCCACCCTTGCCAGGTGTTCGCACGTAATATGCGCTTGAAACCTGCCCCATTACATCCCATTATCACCACCGGTCCCTTCACTAAGTGGAGGCTCTATTTTATGGATTGCAACCCAGCTTCGGCTGGGGGGCACCATCATATTATAGTGGCTATTGATTACTTCACGAAATGGGCTGAGACTATGCCTACAGTAAAATTCGACGGTGAGACATTCGCTCACTTTGTGTTCAACCAAATTATTACTCAGTTCGGGATTCTGAAAGAGCTTGTCACTGACCATGGCTCGCACTTTCAGAACCGTATGATGGAAGAGTTGGCATCCAAGTTAGGGTATAAGCAAGAGAACTCCTCTTCTTACTACCCTCAAGAGAATGGACAGGTTGAGGCAGTGAATAAATCACTCAAATCCATTCTCCAACGAACCATCGCACGAAGCAAGACGAATTGGCATATTATGTTATACCCTGCTTTGTGGGCATATCGAACTGCTGTTAATACTGCCACTGGTTTTTCTCCATATCCGTTAGTACATGGAGTGGAGTTCATATTGCCAATTGAATGCGATATTCCTTCGTTGAAGCTAGCTATAGAACTCTTACCAGACACTTCACCTTTGGAGGAGCGTTTGGTTCACCTTGAGCAACTTGATGAGCAGCGTCGGGATACCTTGGTGGCTCTAGAGGTTAATAAGCGTCGCGTAAAGGCCCAGTACGATAAGTTTGTCCATCCAAGAGTGTTTAGTGAAGGAGACTTGGTCCTTTTGTGGGATCAACCGAAAGAACCCTTGGGGGCAGGGAAATTTAATCCTATGTGGCGTGGTCCTTACGTGGTCAAGCATGTCTTAGAGAAGGGTGCCTATGAGTTAGTAGATTACGAAGGCATAGCTTTGGTGGAGCCTAGAAATGGGATTTATCTCAAAAAATACTATGCATGATCTTTATCCAAGGCTGCTTGTTGTATACTATTGTACAGCTTTTACATAGTTAGGTCTTTTTTATCGTGATCGGGTTTGTGATTAGTTTTGGTTTCTTTTGGCAGATGTCAATGGAATCTTCCACCTACATAGGATTCGCGGATGGTGCAAGCCGTCACACTCAACACTCAGCCCCTACTGCTTGGGTGATTTATACTCCTATGGGTCAGGTACTGTCTTTAGGAGGGGTATGTCTACGACCATCTTCCAACAATGTTGCCAAATATAGTGCCATTATTGAGCTTCAACGGGATGCCATTTTACATGGTGTTCTCTCTCTTGAGGTACGTCTTGATTCAGAGTTAGTAGTGTCACAGCTCAATGGTTTGTACCATGTTAGAGATCCGACGTTATTGAGAAGATTCTTGCATGTGAGATTGTTAGAACGGAAATTTGACAGTATAACATATATACACATTCCAAGAAATAATAATCAAGTTGCTGACTCATATGCTAACTACGTGTTAGATTGGCATTTGTTTCATTCACAATAAATTAATCATAAACACAATTTTTACACATGTAAATAAATAAACCGATCACCATAAAACTTTTTTATATATAAATCAAAAATGTGGTAATACATAGGGTCATAATACAAAAGTGGGGCTTTTAAAGCCACCATCATATAGTACACGGTAGTACAAAATGTATACACTCCCAGGTGTCTAATCTTGTGGAGGAGGAGGAGGTTTGTGATCATGGTACGTCACTACGGCTCTAGCTATCCACCGGAATAAACGCACCCATGCGCATGGTACACCCACCACCTACCGCTGCATAGCCTCAGGCAAGTCCTCGACTTGCGCCATGGAAATTCTATGAGTCAATCTCACAAAGTTGGTATGAATGCTCTGGAGCGTTCGCTCCGCATCCACACCCGTGATGTCATCTCCTCTTCCCCTTCGTCTATGACGAGGGAAGCCCTCTGGTCACCGTGGTCCCACATCTGCACATGAATGGTAGATGTCTCTATGTATTGTCGTGCAAAAACATGTCTTTTTGATTCCACATAATCAAGAAAATAAAAAAAAATTAAATAACTCAAAAAATTTAAAAAGAGTAAGGGTAGAGATTCGTTACCTATGTCTCCATATGCCGATCCTGGTGGCAATGGTATGTTCGGATCCCCCCGGAAGTCTATCCCTCCATAAGGGTAGTCGCCTATGGCAACTATCTGTCGTCATCACCATGGAAAAAAGTCAGCTGGATACGAGTTGGCCACCCTACCACCCCCCAGTCTGTGCATAGCATCTGCCCAATGTTGTTGGGTCGGATCTCGAACCCCGTGGAGAGGAACGTCCACTCTAGGGCTCATTCCTAGAACACGCTCGAAGAAAAACGTGCTCAGAATACTGTTGAACCCGAAGTTCCATACCCTGCTGGCCTTACACTCACTGAGCTGGTGTTTCATGTTTCTCAGTAGTGTCGTACTCCAGTCATATATAATGGGTCTCATACACTCCACCGCATAGAACATCAGTGGTCACGAGGCCTGATGGAGTGATGCTAAGCCTGCTATCTTACCCAGTGATAGTAATATGGCCTTTAGGCCCAGCACCTCTATAGCATTGGTGGGGATTTGACTCCCCACCTTCTCAGTATCTGGGTAGCAGTACACGGCTATGTACTCATCTATAGTAAGCCCCCCTCCTGGCCCACCTCGGGAACGAAGGTTCACCACCTCCCCTCATCTAGATAGACCTGTGATAAAGTATATGTCCTCCACCTATATGGTGAGGGACATCCCATCAATACGGAAAGACTCTGAGTCTGGATCCCAATAGTCTACCAGCATCTGTAGCAGTCCTGGTTTGGCCCTCAAACCACCAAGACACCACAACTTGTAGAGTCCGCATGCACGTAATGCTTGTTGAGCCATTAATTCAGCCCTTACTGCTTCCTCTACTTCATCGTGCTCATGCTCTCTCCACTCTAGCACCATCCTGCAAGAAAAATTGCAAAATTGCCCATTAGTTTCTTGTAAAACCTTATGCGCGGCCTCATACGTGACTGTTTTGAAAACAGTCGGGTATGTACGCGGGTTTGAGGTCTTTTCTGCATATAGCCATCCCTATACGCGGAAAAAGCCTCGATATCCGCGTGGGCCACAGCGCACATGTAGGGATGGCCTAACAAACTCATTTAACCATGAAAATCTGAAAAAATTATATCAAAATGCAAGCTGAGAGTATGAGTAAATACCTGGAAGAAACGGTTGTGAATTCCGCTGGCTGGATCTCTTGGAATCTGTAGTTGAAAATCAGAGCTCAAATGGGTAAAAGTTTCAAATGATTTATATTTTTTACTATTTATAGAAAAAATTTCAAATATTTGAAAATTTGTACCCCCTTTCCTATAGTTTTGACATTTTCTAACCGTTTTTGACATAATTTGTGATGTAGAAGACCTTTTTCAGTGCCATTTCAGCCTTTGGATTGACCCGTTCATACAGATCTCAGGTATAATGTCTAAACTAGCATATAGGTTAAGTTCACCACCATTTGCATTTTGCATGACCTTATGACCACATCATCATATCCTTAGGTACGAACCCACTCTGTTATGTCATGGAACCTTCTTGTTGCTTTAGAAGTGGCATGATATGAGTGGTAGAGCTGCACCTTACATGGGTACCCTAGTTAGCGCCTTATTTGCATTTGGTGCCCATGCTGACATTTTCTCCTTTAGGGTGTGGGAGTCCGTTGTATAGCACTGCCATGTCATTTTGCAAGAGCCTCATACTCCTCTTGATCTTATGCTGGCCTATTTCCCTCAGGACTCCCCTTGTATCAAGTTGTGAATGCATTATCATGAGCTTTGCCTGCCTTACTGAGCTTTATGTCGACTCTCCTGACATTGCATTTCAGCGATATATCCCAAGCTGGTCTCATGTCTAGCCATGCAGAGCCATCTTTTATATCCTTCGCAGCTTGTTTCCCTTTTTATCGGGAGGGAATTTTCCCCCGAGTGTCGATATCCTACACATGTATCCTTGCATTGAGCATAGGTATGTTCCACTACTTGGAACTAGTTTGTTTGCCCCTATGACACTCGTCTCCTCCTAGTTTGTAAATATAAAGCTAGTTTATTCTTTTTTCAAGCTTTTCAAATAACTGAAAAAGTCCAAAAAAATCAAAAAAACAAAAATACGGACAAGGAAAGATGTTATCTTTGGCAGCTGTCGAGTCGTGTCGCCTTCGAACATAACACTGTATATCACATCCATTGGTTGGGTTATAGTTTGACTTAGGAAATGTACTCGTTATCTGAGTTTATCTCCACCGACTGGTTAAGCTTCTAGTCCCTATGGAGCCTCTGTTGATGCCTCCTATGTCACAGAGATGTCCCAGTTTGTATATCAAGTCTATGCTACCTTCATTCAGTCACCATACGCCACTATGCTCTTGTTTGAAGGAAGTTGAAACCTGAGTCGGCCATTCCTCAGTTATCTTGACTTTACATGTCGACCATTCTCAGTACAGTTACTGGTTCGTGCACCTTATGATCGAGTTATTCCACATTATACAGCTTTGCTGAGTACCTCGTGTTGGATGATGGGGGATTCCTTAATGCCCTCCTTCCAACGGATTTCATCCCGACGACTTCAAATCATTTATTATGGGATTGGAATCTAGAGTCATTTTGAGTGCCTTGAGACTTGCAGTCATCAGTGGCAGGTTCTCTCGCCATCAACAGTTTTATGGGAATACATCAATGTCCCCTGATCGATGGACTCTCTCAAGTGTTCGACCTCAACACATTTATTCACACTTGTTAGTTTGCACTCTAGTACCTTGATTCCCATTTTCATTATCGGTGGGTGATCTCGCGTCTGTTAACGGTATACATCAATGACCGGTAATCAGACGATGGACTACTATGTTTGACCTCGACACCTCTATTCGCATAGTAGGACATGTACTCGTAGCGGTTTGTGTAGAAGAATTTCTAGATTGGTGGCATCTACTATATGTTACCTCCTTTATAGTGCCAGTGTCATGAGATTTCAGCTCTCATGACTTGATTCCAGTATATGTCAGACATTTCCAGCCACTATGGAGATCTTGATCTTTATATATCTTCAGCCATTTTGGAGATCATGGTCCTTTGTATATCTTCATCATGGAGATTCTGATCTATGTATATTGTATGTGGCGATGACCACATATGTCATATCATGTATCATGCCTATTCATGGCCATTGTACTCTTATGTATCTGGGACTGCTATATGTATTTGCAGTTGTATGCATAGTTGTATTATTGCACTATGTTGATTGGGTGGTTGGTCTTCCATTTTGGATTCTTCATCACTCCACTTCTGGGATGGACTTATAATGTATTTCGGCCATAGCATAACCCCTCTGATCTCATACATTAGGGGGCATCTGTTATAGCAGATTTCACCACTCCAGGTGAATCACACATTGTATGGCCTTCCCCTGTCCCGCTGCAGACTCCTTAGACCCTATGGACCATTTTTTGTCCTTTGATGTTTTCATGATCGTCCCTACAAACATAAGAAAAATGATATACGTGGATTTTAAACCTATAAC
>LPNX010952987.1:152311-198206 GCA_001517045.1 Pseudotsuga menziesii | reverse complement strand
TATCCCATGCATTTGCCTATTATAGAACTATTCCCTTTTGCCCCCGCGGCCTCTTTTTATAATTTTGTAGGCACAGGGACCTCGACCGAGTTAATACCTCGACTGAGGTATTTATTAACCCTCGGTCGAGGTTTTAATACCTCTACCGAGGGTTAATAAATACCTCGGTCGAGGGCTGAAAAAACCCTCGGTCGAGGGCTTAAAAAAAGCTCAGTCGAGATATTAAAACCTCGGTCGAGGGCTTGTTAAACCCTCGACCGAGGTACATTTTTCTGTTTTTGCCGAAATGCGCTTGCCAAAAAGTGTTACCCAGGTCCGTGGATTCCCCCCAATATAATCAATGCTCAAGTGAACAGTTGCAGGGGGGATTGACGATATGGGTAGGGTAGCAAATCCCAAAACTCTCGAAAGAGCCCCCAGATACAAATACAATCCTGGAAATATCTCTGGTGCTACTCAGTTACAACCAGGGGTCATCCCAATCATGACCGCTCACACTACCTCGTGCTTAACTCCCTTGTAAGAGGAGGATCCTAAGAACACTAATTATATAAAGGAATTTCACACACTCACCTGGACAGACACATAAATGTTTCGTTTAGTGGTCTTGGCTAATTTACTCATAATGAACTATTCTAAGACCCTAAAACCTAGTCTTGTTCGTGCACCCTATAAAAGAAAAGAATGTAATTCATTTTATTATGCATTGATTTTAATTGCCTTATTACTCAAATGGAAAATGGTTGTGCAACTAATGATGTTATGATGCAACAAGAAGTAAAATGCACACCTAACAATCAATGCAAATGCACTGTATCAAATGAAGAACGAGGTATGCTACTATGTGAAGTGCAAAATTTTCCTTCAAATGAATATGCAATCATTCCTATATGAAAATCTGACTAACACTCTCCAAGCAAACCTAATGCAAGTACCATGCAAATGCAAAATGAAAACAATTCATAATGATGCAAAAACCAAATGTTTTTGTATTTTTTGAATTAAATGAGATAAAAAACAAAAGTATGACTCTACAACCCTCAGAATCTATAAGCACTACTAGACAGCACCCAAGCAAAGCACCAAGGTAAAAGAGACCTAATGCACTAATCCCAAAACAAAAAATAGAAAATGAAATGACAAGAACATTTTCAAAAATTTAAACTAACAAGGTGTCTATGGTAAAAAATAGGGATGTATACAGATTCCAGAAGCATCCAAGAAAACTCAACAATCATCCAAACTCGCCCAGCAACACTTAATCTTCTCCAAAAAGGAAAATATCAGGGCATACGTGACTGTTTGCATTAAATCTGCATATATACGCGGCTATTCTAGGAAAACCCACATGTACACGTGATTGTGAAGGCAAAAACCGTGTACAGGAAGAAAAAGAGATAAAAAGAAGGCAAATAGAAAATCTGAGACAATATTTACTCCTATAAGAAACTACTAGGAAAACATGCCCCCAGACCCAACTCAGAAATAGAGAAATCATAGGAATTTAAGAACATTGATTGCTGACAAAACCCCCAAAGGAAATGACTAGGAACTCCCCAGTACAGTCTCCAATTCTGTTATGGAGAAAACTTCCTATGGCTTGGGGTGTACCACAACAGACAAAGTAACCGCAGAAATCAATCCCTTCCCAATATGCAAGAGAAATAAAACATCTAACACTCCAGATGGTTGATGTAGATCCCCATTGATATTTTTCCAATCCCACTTGTATTAAAAATTTTCTCTCTCAACAATCAACAAACAAGACAAGCATGCTATAAAATGGTGTTAGACCTACTCTAGCATATATAATAAATAATGTATAAGCAATTAAAAGAATCCATGGATTCAATATTCATTTAAATACACATCATTGGACAGGAAAAGATATTTCTGTTAATATAAATCAAAGATTACATGAATGACAACCTCTTTCGGCACGTCTGTGAACCGAAGAAACTGAGTCCTCCACTTGGGCTTCCACCACGTCAATCCTCCATCTCTCGATAGCAAGGTCATAAGGAAAGGCAAGCTTGGGAAGAACACCAAGTGCTCCAAGGGACAAAGGGATGCAGACTCAAGTATAACTTATGACAACAATGGACTATATTTTTCTTGCTCTTCAATTCTCCTCCCCCTCAATGTATCCAAAGGATTTGTTATATTGTGCTTCAATGGGGTAATGGAAGGTCAAATCCAAGCGATCTCAAGGCATATGGAAGGCCAGGAGACAAATGACTCGGATCCACATCAAGGAAAACTCCAAAAATATTTGGCCTTTTGCATACATCCCAATGTACGCGGGTTTAAGGGTTATATCCACATGTATACGCGAGAAAGGGTTTAAAAGTCGCATATAGAAAATAACAAGTGTTTTTAGGGATGATCTTGCAAACATCAAAGGTACAAAAATGGTCCATGGGGTCCAAAAAGTCTGCAAAGGGACAGGGAAGGCCATAAATGTGTGATCTACCATGTGTGGTAAAATCAATTGTAACACCAGGGATAACTTTAGGGGTGAAATTTATCCCATGGGATTTTTTTCCATGTTTTTCTCCGAAAAAATATTCTCCATTTTTCAATTTTTGAAGCCCTATTTTGCCTAAATTTGATGGGGTAAAAAATTTTCACCCTAAAAATTGCCAAACTATTATATAAATGATATAAAATCCTCGGAAATTAAGCTATTTTTTGAAAAATATTGCCAAACATTTATAGTTGTCTTTTTAAGAATTGGTAAGATTCGCCAAGATTTTACACTTCTAAATAAGTATGCTTCCTTAAAATCATCCCTGGATGATTCTTCACCAATCGAGAATGTACAAAACTAGTCACAAATTTCCCATGTTACTTTTGTACCATTATTTGGAAGCATTGTACACAATGTATATAATTTTAGCACTAATTTTAGGATTGACCCTATTGCATAGAATTTATTTTTTGATGGCTCCAGGTCTAAATATGGGGCTGGTGCAGGTTGTGTTTTAGTTGATCCCAAAGAGACCAAAACTATGATTGCATGCAGACTCGAGTTCGAATGCACCAATAATGTAGCTGAGTACGAAGCACTGGTCCAAGGACTTAGGAAATCCATTGATATGGGTGGAAAGGTAATTGAATGTGTTGGATATTCTGAGATCATCGTCAAGCAGGTGAGAAACTAGATACATTTCACGTCTCCTCATTTAATTAACTATCAAAAGCTGATTATGGATCTTACTAATTCTTTTTCAGCATTCAACATCAATTCAGTTCCTAGATCACAGAATTTTGATGCTGACCTTCTTGCTACTACTACATCTAAATTGATTCGACCAGAAGGTTTGTCCCGAAAAACCTTTTCAATTGAACTGATGTACATGCCTTCCATTCCAGAAAATGTGATGAATTGGAAATTTTTTGACGATGATCAACAAATATTGGACTTTCTCTCAGCCCATGACACCTTTCAAGGTATGGCAATTGATGAGGTTGAACATGATAAATACTTGTATGATATTTCCAACATTATCCCTAAATTATTCATCAACTTAGAGAAATTTTATGACCTACAAGACAATTTCAAAAAAATGACCAACTGTAACACCCAGAGTTCATCCCTCAACTATGAACCTATCAACCTAGGCACTAAACAGAATCCTCATTTCATCAACCTTGGGTTTAATTGCTCTGATGAAGAAAGGAGAGATTTTATCAAGTTATGCAAGGAGTTCAAAGACATCTTCGAATGGACATACAACGAACTCAAAACCTTTGACACTAGTATCATGCATCATAAAATCCCAATGAAACCAGAAGTAAGACCTTACGAGTAGAATTTGAGGAATATGCATCCCAACTTGGAACCCTCTATGAAGAGAAATCTTGATAAGTTATTGAAAATGAAAATTGTATTCCCTTTCAAACATACGCATTGGATTTCTAACTTGGTACTCATTCGAAAGAAGAACGAGGAAATCAGGCTCTGTGTCGATTTCAAAAACTTAAACAAAGCCTCCGAGAAAGATAACTACAATATTCCTCCCATGGAGTAGATCCTACAGAAGGTTGTTGGGTTTGAGATGTTTTCACTCCTTGACGCCTTCTCAGGCTATAACAAAGTCCTAGTTGTCACTGATGATTAGCTGAAAACAACTTTCATGACCCCTTGGGGAATGTTCGCTTATAGGTAAATGCCTTTCAGGTTGATAAAGTCTATCTTCATAGTTATAGAAGGTAAGCTCTTAGGTTCCAGTGTTTCCAAGGAAGGCATGATTATCGATCCAGAGTGCACTAAATCCATTTCAAATGTCAGTCTCCCTAATTCATGGAAATCCATGCAATCATTCCTAGGTAAGATCAATTTTGTTCGTAGGTTCGTGCCAATTTTTGCTCAGGTTGTTAATCCATTACAATAATTAGTTAAGAAATATGCATAAGTTATGTGGTCTGAGGAACAAAGAAATTCCTTTGTTGAAATTAGGAAATCCATTGCGGAAGCACCTACTCTGATGTCTCTAGACTTCAACAAAGATTTTATCATATACACCTTTTCTACTGACTTTTATTATCAAGCTGTCCTGACACAGAAACATCACGATGATGTGGAAATCCCCATTTCTTTTATGACCTCAACATTCAAGGGAACCGAACTTAATTATTCTCATATCGATAAAAATGCTTATGTGCTTTACAAATGAGTAAAACATTATATACTGTACCTGTTAAAATTGTATACTAAGGTGATTTTTCCTTATGAGGCCATCCAAAATGTTATATTTAAGAAAGAATTGGTTTAGAAGAGGGCTCACTGGATGACAGCATTGCAAGAATATGACTTGGAAATTAGACCAATGAAGATTGTCAAAGGAAAAGGTTTGTGTCTGCTTACCACTCAGTTGAACGACCCAAAAAGTCAATGGATTAAGTGGGAGCAGGAGGAGACTATACCCATAGGCTCTGTTAACTCCATTGAAACTAAAACGTCTGAATGGTAATATCATATTAAGTTTTTTTTAAATCATGGGTTTGCCCCTGAAAATATTGACCACAAAAAATGTAGAGCTTTAAGGTTAAATTCAGCTCCATATCTATTTATTGATGGTATTTTATTTAGAAAGAACTATGATGGGGTTTTTCTCAGATGTTTAGATAAGGAAAAAACTGATAATATCCTTTTCCAATTCCATGCAGGACCTGCAGGAGGAAATTTCTCAGGAGAGAAGACAACTCACAAGATCATAAGGGCAGGATATTACTGGCCTACTTTGTTCAAAGATTCCCATGCTTACATCAGGAAATGTGAGCCTTGTCAGAAATGTGCTGGAAAGGTTAAAAAACCTACTTTCCCCTTCCAGCCAGTAGCAGTTCAGTTCCCATTTCAGTAATGGGGATTGGATTTTGTCAGACCCATTAACCCTGTTTCTTCCGTGCAACAAAAGTAGATCCTGACAGCCATGGATTATTTTACTAGATGGGTTGAAGCAATCTCCCTTAGACGGTGCAATACAAACCAAGTGACATCCTTTTTGGAAATTCAAATAGTCACTAGGTTTGGTGCCCATGAATATATAGTTTTTAACAATGCATCTTATTGCACATCCATTGATCTCACACACTATGCCCTTAAAAAAGGGATTAAACTCAAGTTTTCTGCCAATTATTATCCACAAGGCAATGGGATTGCTGAATATTCTAACAAGAAATTTATAAACATTCTGAAGAAAATAGTGGCCTCTCATCATAAAGATTGGCACACCCAACTTTACAAGTCTCTTTAGGCAGAGTGGATTACCCCGAATGTAGCCATTGGGAATTCCCCTTACTATCTAGTTTATGGAAAGGAAGCCATCCCACCATCCAATCTTACTATCCCTTCATTAAAACTATCCCAATATATTCAAGAAGATGATTCATCTCCACTTCAGCAGAGGATTGATACTTTGCTTAAGTTCGAAGAAGATAGAGAAAAGTCCAAAAACAAACTCTATCAACATCAACAATTAGTTGAAAAATGGTTCGATGAGAAATCTTCTTCTGATAGTGATTTTTTAGTAGGGGATTCTTTATTGAGGTGGGATAAACAACATAAGGACAATAAAGAATATACCAAGTTTCAACGCCTTTGGCTAGGACTTTTCATTCTTACAGAAAACATTGGTCCTAGCACTCTTCGATTGCAGACACTAGAGGGAGTCATTGATACTTACCGAGTGAATTTTTCTTTGCTCGAAAAGTATTTTGTTTGAATGAATGGATACATTATATATATATATAGGTTTGGTGTGTTCGTTTTTCTATTTCCTTTCTTTTGATTGATTTTCCTGATATCAATAGGTGTTTTAAATAATGTCTACACATTTGGTAATGGTGGTCAATCAGTTTGTCTCAAGATTGCAGTACTCTGACTTTTAAATACATTGTCAGTGTCAACCTTTTTAGCCTATGTTAGGATTTGTTTCATATAGAATTGACAACCAATAAATTGCAGCATTTTAGATTGATACAATCTTATCCTGGTCAATATCTTTACATATGTTCTATTCGTACAATTGGATTTGTGGGAGTACTTGGTTCTTCTTATCCCAGGTTTCATTAGTGCAATACAATATATCCTTATAATCTGGTAAGCCCTATATGCTCTGGATCCTATCACAGTCACATTGAAATTTTGTTTTTGTTAATGATTGTGGATTGTAAGATGGGGGGTCTTATAACAAGCCAGCCTATTAGGTTCATAGATGCTTGCTGGAATGACATATTCACCATCGAACTGGGGAGGTGAAGTTCTTAGTCTTTGCTGAAAGATGGAATAGCCTATGACAGGTCATTTCATTCATGATCTGCAAAGCATCAGTGAGTAACGTTGCTATTATGTGGATACCAAGCCATGATAGTGTCTTGTAATTCATACTTAAATAAATCATTTTGCTCCTGTAAGGAAATTATTGTACATAAGGACAAGGGGGTATTACCACAAGTCAACCCTAGCATGATCATAGGTGTGATGTTGGACTGAAATTATCATTAGATGGTTACCATGCCATGATAGTTTCTTTCAACAATACAACCAGAAGACAAGGGGTCTCCTTATCAAGCTAGCTTGTTCAGTTTCCAAATCAAGCTTGTGAATGGAAATAATTTACAAATCGAGGAAGTGGTCTTATGTCAATGAAGTCTTACAAGATTTTATTTCAATCTAATATATATATAATCAAGGTGACCTATGTTGTGGATGTCCAAAGTAGTCCTCAGTTTGTTCCCAGGTTTAACTCAAACTGTATGCCTATGATTGCCTGAAGGTAAGGAATCCTTATTATTTATTACACCTCCTTATCATATTTGCGTCATTCTTAATGGATCATGGATGGGAATACATCAATCATTTTGGTAACTCTGCTTGTTGCTTGCATTCTTATATAAACATTTCCTAAAATTTTAGGCTGAAATATTTGTTTAGTGACATGTTTTTCTTTGAAAGGAAGTTCTTATTTACAGAGATAACTGGCTCGTCCCATTCAGTAGCAATTTGTTGTAGCTACAACATATCCCATGTTTTTACCAAAACATGGGAGCCCCAACTTTTATATGCAAAGGTAACGTTCAAATTCCTTAGTCATTTTTTAGGTTCCCATGTTGTTTCCCATGGTTTCTATGCCTTTGTCATGATTTGATTTAGTTAACTTTCTGAGAATTTATGCATTTTTGTGTGTTTTTGTGAGTTGCAGAAAGAAATGATTTTTCCCAAAAGTGTGTTCTTACCGTAACCTGCAAAACATATTGCGGGAGCTTGGTTTTACGTTTGGGATTTATCCATCTTGCAACCTACAACCCACACTACAGATTGCAAGTGTGGAGACCTTTTTTTAATAATTGCAGTTTGTCATCACTTAACCCACAATTGCGGGAAGTAGTTTTAATTTTGATTGGTGTTGTGTATTTCCACAACCCACAATTTGCAGATTGCAGGAACTCTCATACCCATTAGTTTGCTAAAGTTTCAAACTCGCATCTCTCAACCCATAATTTGTGGATTCCGGATTACGGGAAAGTTAATAAAATTGAAACCTCGTGATATGGTTCCGCATCCTGCAAGATTAAATCCTAACCATCAATTTAACTTTTAATCCTACAGCCATGAATTCGACCCGCTAAAAATCTATAAATATATGAGTTCTTTGTATTTTCTTTATCATTTTCATTATAAAAACTTACCTTGCTGCGTGCATTTTACTGCGAATATTACCATTGATTATTTTCAGAAATTATGGTCAATTCAGGTTGGTTTTCTGTCATTTCCACATATTATTGTTTAATGTTGCTCTGTTTTCAATTGGTATTGATTTCGTATTTATGTGTTTAAGTGGAGTTGTTCAACTTTTCAAAAATGGCAAGAATTACCCGCTGCAATAACACTCACAAAGACATGCTAACCAAAGACCTGAACTTTGGCATCTTCTCAGACACGAGTGGTAGAATTACCGAGACCTATAAAATCACTTGGCCCAAATTCTATTCAATTTTTTACAACAACGACCTGTTAGATATTCAAAATGACCTGCTATCATACCAGAAAATTGGGGATTTCGGTCTACATGCCATTGCTACTAGGCCCGCTCTCCTTCCCTATACTGATGCAGTAAATGGATTGTAAACCATGTAAACCCCAAATACTGGTCATTTAATGATAGAACAAGGTCGCTGATAGCAACCATCCATCCTGAGGTTTTCACTAGAGCCTATGCTCTTAAACCATCTATGCAACCCCTTAACGTTGAATTCGCCCAATATTCTAAGACTAGGTTTAACTTTAACAAATTCTAAACTCCTGGATGAATGAACCAAACAAGTTCTTGCAAAGGGATGGAAACCTATACCCAATCGTCTGGTTTAGAGAGTCTTATTCTTTATTGGTAGCCATGTTTTGTAGGCTTTATGGTCTTCCAAACTATTTTGAGTTTAAAGCTGAGTCGCCTTCGGTAGCCCACCATGTCCTTACAACTTGAGAGTCTTTCCCTTGGGCATCTATCCTATCGTTGAAACTTAAAACAACCATTCAATATTTCTAGAAAGCTACTTCCTGGAAGAAGACAAATTTCTTCTTTTCAACTTTTATCATTGATGTGTTCTGCACCGAATTCCAATATCCCAATTTGGGATGGAACTAGACTTTACCATACCTATTTATTATTCAACATTATGGGATACCAATTATACAACAATGTTCGATGACATTTGTGAGCACTTCCTGGGTAGTATCTATTTCACAATATTTAAAGAGGAAGCTCCTTCGTTTTCAGCTGAAGCCAGAACCTTCATCGCCAAAATGGGTGATTGGTATGTTGGTAAATCATTTTCTTACATCATAATTTGGGGTAGAATTATTGTCCACATGTTGTCCAAGATAGTTCCTGATAGTTTGGTTATTGAAGAAGTTTCTTTCCAGACTATCATTGATGGTGTCTACAAAAAACTCATTTGTCCTAAAAGGAAAGGCTGGCCTAAATTTCCTTTGGATATTGAGCCATTAGTCATCCCAACTTCAACTTAGGCTGCAATTTTAGGTGACCATGTAGTTTCTTTGAAACTAGGTTTTGCTTTTAAAAGGAAACATGACCCTAAGGGGTTTCTTGATGCTCATTTCAAACAAAACCATGTCAATAATGGTTATGTTCATGAAGAAGTTCTTGATGACTCCATCTACCATGGAGTGAATACATTTTCTGAAGTCTTGGCCAGGGCTAAGAGAAAGAATAGAGAAGAGAAAGAAGCTCAAGAAGAAAATGTTCCACCAGTGATTGCTTATCCAGATGAGAATAAGGGTAAAAGCCCCATGGAAGATCCTCCACGGGTTAAGGTTGCTCAACAATTGAAATCATTGATGTAGACATTCCAGCAATCCAAGTAGAAGTTAGCACAAATGACTTCAGCATTGGACACTTAAGTAGCTGCAACTACTAAGTCTACTACTCGCATTCAAGTAACTACTGTGGTTACCTAGGTTTATGATGATCAAGTAGCAGATGATTCTAATCCTGCCTGCTAAAAAACAAAAAATTCAAGTTACTGCTTCTCAAACCCCTACCATAGACGTTCTTGATTGTGATATTGAAGAGGAAGTGCATTCCCCTGTGCTTGTGATGGAGGAAGTAACTGATCATTTGCAAGCAGTTATAGATTTGTTCAATAATCATGAAATGAAAGATTCTATCCCTAATCCAAGGATCATAGAATCGACTTCTGTTTTTTATTCTTCAACTTCATCTTTTCTCCTCTCATCTATCCAAACTCTTTCAAATTTTCTTACTGGACAAATTCCATCATCTTCATTATCTCAACTCTATCACACCTTGATAACTAAACATGCTTCCCTCCAAGCTAGTTCAGTCCAACATCCCATACCTCCATCTACTATGGCACAGACACAGTATTTCAAAGTCCCTCTGCAATTACCCTCATTCACCCTTTCATCATCAACTATTCTTGAGCGAATTTTAGTACCCTCATCATCACTTCCAGCTCCAAACATTTGCATTCCATTCTTTGAAACTTCCATCTCTTCTCCCTTTCCTACCTCCCATATTACTATTGTTAGACACACCAGGCACACAAAGAGGGGGGAATGAATCTATGTGTGCAGTATTTATTACTTTTTCAATTTTAACAATCAACAACTAATTCATAAATTCATTACTTTACCATTTACATAATCATTTCATAAACATCTACCACTTCATCATTTATAAATCATAAGAATCTGAATCATGGAGTCATAACAAGAACCATAGCACAAGAGAACACAACACCATGTGATTTTGTAATCTTTTTTAATTTGTTTTGGAATGGCTACAACCATGAGGTAAAATCAACACTTACTGATACAAAAAGCACCTACTCTTCATACAAGACCTTGCCTGGTTTTCTTAGACCCTGCTAACAAAGGTTTGAGGATTCCAATCCTCAAGTGCAAGTTCCTACTTGCAAGCTTGATGCCAAACGCTGGTCATCATCTTTGTTCATCAACGCTACTCATCATCTCGGCTCATCATCTGTGTTGCTCAACCAACCCATGTTGCTCAACCAATCTATGTTGCTGGTCATCTGCTCATCACTATCATCAATACTACTTCAACATTTCTAATTCTTCTCACCAACACTACTGGTCATTTTCAAGTCATCAAACAGCTACTATCACTGATCATCATTTGTACTGCTCAAGTTTCATGTCAAGGACAATGGTTTTCCTGTCATCTATTCTGCTCGTATGTTGCTCTAGGATCATCTTCATCAACAACTCATCATCATTAATAGATAAGCATCAAATATAGTGTCATCATCCACATACACAAGTGCACATCATCATAGGGTTTATATTAGACTTCAACTACGCATGTTATAGCATCATTTCATAGTATGCAACTTCATCACCATACAGTGATTTTATCATTTCTTCATAACTATGTGTTTGTGTTACTATAAATATGCCACTTCATCACTGTCATGTCAAGTCAAATCTCAAAAGTAATCCTTCTTCAAGGTCTCCAATGATATATTCACCAAGTCTTCAACTTATCTTCCTTTGATCTTCTTCTTTCTTTGTTCTTCTATTCCAATCTTCTTTCGATATTTGATAATAGTCCTACTATCATGTTGTACACTCAGTAAACATTTGCAATGTAATACATACCTCAATCAAGCATAGTACACTAGGATGCTTTTATAAGCTGGAGATCATCAATCACTCTATCATCTTGATTGTTGTGTCTTACTACTGGAACTGATCAGCTTCTCACAAGTTCAGACCTAAGTCTGTATTGCCAATCTGCCACTTCATTGTTCAACTTATTTCCACAAATACGATCCTAACCATGCCAGCTCATCTCTTAAACAAGTCTATTGTTAATTGTCAAATTTTTCTATAGGTAAAGGAAAGATCATTCTTGAACCAAGTTTAAGATCTATTCATGAGAATTCTTCATGTGCACCAAAGGTTTCCTCTACTAGAAGCTTATTACAGTCTTTGGCTTGTGACAAAGTGGCCTCAAAGATACTTTATAAATTTGTCTAAACCTAAGCCTTAAATCAGCCTTCAAACTCTGCAATATACTGACCTCGGATGTGTTCCAAACATAGTACATAAGTGCAGAACAAACTTAGTCCTTGAGTACCCCAACAATCTCAAAAATGTCTTCACAAATTGGTAGAGTTTGATGGATTCGGCGGTTCCAAAACAGTCTTAATAGAGGCTGAAATTCTTCATCTTCATCTCTGCTCCTACATCGGTCCTTCTACTTTAGACTTTGCTTTGTATACACCTGCAGTTCACTGCTATCTCTGCTCTACTTCATCCCTGTCATCACCTCATATTTTGCTGCTATCTTATATTTGCTTGAGAGCTTTGCTACATTAACAAGGTACAAATATCAATACATATCAGCAAGATATTTTACTTAAAAGTATTTAATTTCTTCCTTACAATGGTGCAGGAATACAGAACACAGAGGGATATTTTCTATCTTTGGTAAGCTACATACTTCTTTCACTATTCCATACTCCTTGTCTGTGGCTACAATACAAATTCTAGGGTAGGAAAATATCACAAAACTCATCCCACGAATTAAGCTCAGTTGACACCGAATTTTGAGAAGGATATAAAAAATTATCAGAGCTATAAGTTTGCTGCTATCTTCTTGTAAAATATTCGAGACTGTTATCTCTGTCTGTTGTAATCCTCGATACTGAGGCAGCCTCAGTCCTCCTCATTTCATTGAACTTATTCCTCAATCCAACTTATCATGGCCTTAGTCCACCAAAATAAAAATAAAACAAAAAATGTGAAAAAAAAAAATTGTCTACTCTTGCGTTACTGCTTCTATCCGAATTTCCTCAGTCATGACAGTCTGAATTTTGGAGCTCAATATCTCCTCCAAATTTTCATGAAATTCACTCCTCAAAATGAATAACTTGATTGGGTATTTATACTAATTTTCCACCATAAAATTTGGAGCCGACTTTCCCAAAAAAAAATATTTATTTTTAATTTAAAATTCTAGAGCCTACTATGAACTTTTCTTTTTAATTTAAGAGAGCCAACCTCCCAAGTCGTATTTTAATTCAATAAATCTCCAATTGAGCTCTACCTCCAATTATATTTTAATGGCCATCTTACCACAACAAATACTACATCAAACGAACTTTAATGATACAGATTGGGTCATTTGTTCTTATCATGCCATGTCATCAATATTTATTTCATAATGTCATTTCATCAACCTTTAATTACTCCTTTGCACATATCATCAATTTTTCCCATAACATCAACCTTTGTCTTCCTTTGTCATTAATGGTTTGTCATCAATGACAACTTTGCTCATCAATCTCCGCCTTTCTCATTGATGGCAAACTTCTTCAATAACTCTCCCCCTTTGACATTAATGACAAAGGACAAAAGCTTATCCATCAATAACTTCATAATGCACAAAAAAAATATTATTCTTGAAGTCTGCCGAAGGCTTTGACTGTATCTGAAACATTTACTTCCCCTTGGAGTGCCAAGGATCTGCTTATGAAGGATTTGACTATACCAAGCTTCAATTCTTTTCAATGATGTCTGCTCCCCTTGTGAAGATAGTCCTCATACAAAGACTTCTCAAATTAATCAATCACTCAGATTATGGAGACCTCAAGTGGATTACTTATAGGTTTTCATTTCAACAAGATTTGTGGAAACAATATTTCACAACCATTCTTTGACAAGGTTTCCAAATCAATGATAAAAGTTAATCTTGATCACCTCTGGTCATCTTTCTTCATCTTGCACTTCCTTGGATTGAATGTTAATGCATATTTATGTGTGACAAACCCAAATTACACCACCCAACAGATATGCTATATTTACATTTTTCAAGATCACTTGAAACATAAAGATATCTCAGCTCTTGTGATGTATCACATGTTTTCACTTCATAAGATCACATCAAACTACTCCTTATATCATCGATTTGAATCTACCTTGGGTTTTAACAATTCATCCAGATTTTAATTTCCAAACTCCTCATGCATGCATTTTTAAAATGTACTGTGGGCATTTTAATACTGAAAATATTTTATAAACTAGTCCTCATTTTATACATGTTTCCAAAGTGTGTTAATGCTTTATTACTTTCACACTGTTAGTGAGCATTATCACAAAAGTGTGAGCATTTTCTTCTTCATTTGAGGGCATATTATTAACATTTTCCGGCATTTTTCAACCTCTACTGGCCTGCGAGCAGAAGATCATTTTTTTTCATATGCGGGCATATTCACTATGTCTGCAAGATCATTTTCAACCATTTCTTCATTCCTGGTGCAAACATTCTAGAAGTCACATCTTGACTGTTCAGACACATCCAATCATTATTCCTGGTGGGCATTTTACTTCATGTTAGTGGACTGCTGCACAATAGTTTTAGCACTTCTTCTTCTACCATCATTCTATGTGTGCATTTCTTCATGTTATATCATTCGCTACTCTTTGTACAGACATTTTTTGTACACAATATAATGCCTTGCGGGCATTCTGAAGTTACCAGGCGGGCATTTTAAGATTGCGTCTGCAGGAAATTTTCAGCGAACATTTATTCACACCATTCTGCATGCATTTTTCTGAGTATGAGTGCATTTTACTCATCAAATGTGTCCATATTGTCACTTCTGTGTGCAGGCAGTTCTTTTAATTAGTGCAAGCTGGCACTTTTACTGACTGAGCGGGCATTTTGTCCAATACCAAAATGTTCATCCTCTACGTGCATATTTGTTTTTATAATACACTTCTCACTTTCTAACTTATCTAGGAGGCATCCTTATTCTTCAAGCGTTCCAAAACAGGTTGTCGGGTATTCACTAACTGCAGGCATCTTAGTCATCTAGTAAATTCATAAAAGGTAAGTATGCATCAATGACAATCCAATCATCACAATATTTATTTTCTTTTCTAACCATGCTGCTCCCCCTATCCGTATATTTGCCTGTATTTGTCTTTCTTCTGTCAATAAGTTCATTCACGATCCTAGGACCTGTTTGCTTGCTTAAAGTAGTCACCTTTTATACTTGAGTCCATCCTCTAGCTGCATAGGTTCAAGGAGTACTGAGGTCTTTGAAGAACCTCAAGTTTGGCTTGCCAAAATGCAACCATCTTCTATGCAATGATTATCTTCATTCATAGACATTGTACCACTTAGCCTTTGAGTTTTTTCTTCTTGCCTCTTAGCATCATTCTCAATAAGTAGTAGCTGACATATCTTCTTTCTTTTTTCTTCTCTAGACAAATTATTTTTAGTGGCTTGAACTTGTTCTTTCCTTCTCCATACTTTGTTGATCCTTTGCCTGCAATCTCTAGCAATGTTCCCATACATGTGATAGTTATAGCATTCAAATATGTTGTTAAAATTATTTATGAAGTCCCTTGATATATGATCATAATGACAGCAATTGTAACATTTAACATAAGCACATGTACCTCTAGTTCTAGACTGAATCAATCTGTCTCAAGATCTACAATTAATAGCCTTATGTCCAAGCTTATTGCAAGAATAACAATAACCATTGAAAGCCTTTTCATACCTTGGAACAAGTGGTCTTCTTTGTGACATGGTCCTTCTTAGCCGATCATGATGACTAGGACTTCCTTGTTTTAGATAAGCTTCCTTCTTGTTTTCTTTGTCATGCTTAAGACTCTTCAGAATCTATGCATAACTCCTAGTCTTATCTTCAGTCTTCTTCTCTGGGAGCTTGAAGTCTTCAGTGGTCTCTTCCTTATCATAACCTAACCCAGCCTTGAAAAGCGGTGATCTCTAATAACTAAGGATGCCATCTAGAGTTGAAGAAATCCTTTTAAACTTCAAATTTGTAGCAACTATTTTGTTCATTTCCTCTTTCAGAGAAATGATCTCAAACTCTTTTTCTTGACTCACCTTATTATGTTCTAGTAGTTATGCTTTGGCCTCTTCCAATTGAATTTTAAGACTCGCACAGGTCTCATTGGTTTCTTTCAATTTAGCCACTTCTTTTTTCAATCGATCAAGTTCATTTTTCAAAGAACTAACTTGCACATTCCTTTCCTAAAGTTGACCCATGAGGCTTTGCTGATTTTACTCAGATTTTGCTAATAGTCTTTGTTGCAGCTCATCCTTTTCCCTGAATTTCTTCAATTTATCAAGGACCTTTCTTTCAATCTTTGTGAGTGCTTCCTCTGGTACTTCATTCATTGAACAACCTATTTGTTCATCCATTATGTATAAGGATCTCCTTCAAGCTTTCAAATCTTGTGACGAAGCCCTTCTCTGATACCAATTGTTAGACCATTAGAGGAATTTTGGGGTCTAAAATGGGCCTCCTAAGGAAAATAATAAAATAATAGTTAAAATTATAAAATAATAGTTAAAATAATAAAATAATATTGATTAATTTTGGAGGAAGAAAGAAAAAAACTACTTTTTGTGTTCGTATTTTCGACATATCTCACTGTGTTTTTACTCAAATTTCGATCGGGAGAGCTCGTTGGATGCGGAATTTGATTCCGCATCCAACGAGTACCCACACTGCATACTTTTGACGGACCCCGCTACCCCAAAAACAAGAAATACCTAAAAAAACGTGAGTGATGATGTCATCATCACATTTTTTCAGGTATTTCTTGTTTTTGGGGTAGCTGGGTCTATCAAAAGTATGCAGTGTGGGTACTCGTTGGATGAGGAATCAAATTCCGCATCCAACGAGCTCTCCCGATCGAAATTTGAGTAAAAACACAGTGAGATATGTCGAAAATACAAACAAAAAAAGTAGTTTTTTCTAATGACAAATATGTCAATTCAACCATTATGGTTGACTTATTTTATTGAAATTCTATTGGTTCTTGAATTCCAACTCACAAAAACTTATTTTGGCACGTTTTCTTATAAGGCCCATTTTAGACCCCAAATTTCCTCTAATGCACACCAGGCACATAGAGAGGGGGGGTGAATCTGTGTGTGCATTCTTTATTACTTTTTTAATTTTAACAATCAACAACTAATTCATCAATGCATTATATTACCATTTACATAATCATTTTTTTTTTAAATTCACCACTTCATCATTTATAAATCATAAGAATCCGAATCATGGAGTCATAACAAGAACCATAGCACAAGAGCACACAACACCATGTGATTTTGTAATATTTTTTTATTTGTTTTGGAACGGCTACAACCGTGAGGCAATATCAGCACCCACTGATACAAAGAGAATCTACTCTTCATCCATGATCCTGCCTAGTTTTCTTAGACCCTGCTAACAAATGTTTGAGGAGTCCAATCCTCAAGTGCAAGTTACTACTTGCAAGCTTGATGCCAAACGCTATTCATCATCTTTGTTCGTCAATGCTGCTCATCATCTTTGTTGCTCAACAAACCTATGCTGCTCAACCAATCTCTGCTGCTGGTCATATTCTCATCACTATCATTAATACTGCTTCAGAATTGCTAGTTCTTCTCACCAACATTGCTGGTCATTGTCAAGTCATCAAACAACTGCTATCACTGATCATCAGTTGTACTGCTCAAGGTTCATGTCAAGGGAAAGGGTTTTCCCATCATCTAGTATGCTCTTATGGTGCTCTAGCATCATCATCATCAATATATAAGCATCAAATATAGTGTCATCATCCAAATACACAAGTGCACATCATCATAGGGTTTATATTAGACTTCAACTACGCATGTTATAGCATCACTTCATAGTATGCAACTTCATCATCATACAGTGCTTTTATCATTTCTTCATAACTATGTTTGTGCTTCTAGAAAGACGCCACTTCATCACTATCATGTCAAGTCAAATCTCAAAAGTAATCCTTCTTCAAGGTCTTCAATGATATCTTCACCAAGTCTTCAACTTCTCTTCCTTTGATCTTCTTCTTACTTTGTTCTTCTATTCCAATCTTCTTTCCATCTTTGATAATAGTCCTGCTATCATGTTGTACAGTCAGTAAACATTTGCAATGTAATACATACCTCAATCAAGCATAGTACATTGGGATGCTTTTATAAGTTGGATCTCATCAATCACTCTATCGTCTTGATTGTTGTGTCTTACTACTAGAACTGATTAGCTTCTCACAATTTTAGACCTAAGTTTGTATAGCCAATCTGCCACTTCACTGTTCAACTTATTTCCACAAATATGATCCTAACCATGCCAGCTCAGCTCTTAAACAAGTATGTTGTTAATTGTCAATTTTTTGTATAGGTAAAGGAAAGATCATTCTTGAACCAAGTTTTATATTTATTCATGAGCAGTCTTCATGTGCACCAAGGGTTTCCTCTACTAGAAGCTTATTACAGTCTTTGGCTTGTGACAAAGTGGCCTCAAAAATACTTTATAAATTTTTCTAAACCTAGACCTTAAATCAGCCTTCAAACTCTGCAATATACTACCCTCGGATGTGTGCCAAACATAGTACATAAGTGCAAAACAAACTCAGTCCTTGAGTACCCCAACAAAATAAAAAATGTCTTCACAAATGGGTAGAGTTTGATGGATTCTTCGGTTCCAAAACAGTCCTAATAAAGGCTGAAATTATTAATCTTCATCTTTGCTGCTACATCAGTCCTTCTACTTCAGACTTTGCTTTGGATACACCTGCAGTTCACTGCTATGTCTGCTCTGCTTCATCCTTATCACCACCTCATAGTTTGCTGCTATCTTATATTTGCTTGAGAGATTTGCTACATTAACAATGTACACATATAAATACATATTAGCAAGATATTTTACTTAAAAGTATTTAATTGCTTCCTTAGAATGGTGCAGGAACCCAGAACACAAAGGGATATTTTCTATCTTTGGTAACCTACAAACTTCTTGTACCATTCCATACTCCTTGTCTGCAGCTACGGTATGAATTATAGGGAAGAAAAATATCACAAAACTTAGCCCATGAATTAACCTTAGTTGACACCGAATTTTGAGAAGGATATCAAAAATTATTAGAGCTATAAGTCTACTACTATCTTCTTGTAAAATATTCGAGACTGTTGTTGTGTTTTAACCCCAAGGAAATATCTCTGTCTGCTGTAAAAATAAAACAAAAATCTCAAAAAAAAAATGTGTATGCTCCTATGTTACTACTGCTATCTTAATTTCCTCAGTCATGACAGTCCAAATTTCAGACCTCAATATCTCCTCTGAATTTTCACGAAATTCACTCCTCAAAATGAATAGTTTGATTTGGTATTTATACTAATTTTCCACCATAAAATTTGGAGCCGACTTTCCCCAAAAGAATTATTTATTTTTAATTTTAAATTCTGGAGCCGACTATGAACTATTTTTTTTTTAATTTAAAAGAGATGACCTCCCAAGTTGTATTTTAAGTCAAGAAATCTCTAATTGAGCTCCACCTCCAATTATATTTTAAGGGCCATCTTACCACAACAAATACTACATCAAACAAACTTTAAGGATACATAATGGGTCGTTTGTCCTTCCATTTGTCCTTATCATGCCATGTCATCAATATTTATTTCATTATGTCATTTCATCAACCTTTAATTACTCCTTTTCACATATCATCAATTTTTCCCATAACATCAACCTTTGTATTCCTTTGTCATTAATGGTTTTTCATCAATGACAACTTTGCTCATCAACTATGCCCATACCCACTCCCACCATTACTCAGAAATCTTCACTGGTTTCAACAGTGGATGGGACTCCATCATTTACTGAATCAGAGGCCAAGTTTGAAGAAGAAATTGTAGTCCCTCTTGGGGATTACTTCTATAGTAGATCATCCAAGGAAGTGGTTAGAAAATGAAGAAAGAGAAGCATAGATCAAGGTGGTTTGAAAACACCTGTTACTAGTCAGATAATATGGACTCAACAGCCCGGTGATCCCCAGGTAGATGCAGTTGATACAACTATAGCTTTGGGTGCTTTTATAGGTGGAAACCTTGATGCGGTTAACACACTGAATAGGGATCTTTCCAGAAGAAAGGAAGAAATAAGAAAGCGAGAAGAATAACTCTATAGAACCAAAAGGGAGCCTAACACTTATGTTGATGATCTTGAAAGGGCATCTGAAGACATGTTTAAAGACTTACCTCTGAAGAATAATTCTCTCTAGAATGAATTGCATAATGAATAGGCTGTAAATGATACCATTACACAAAGAATAGCTATGCTTTAAAAACAATGTAAAGATGCAAGCAACTGGAAGTGCAGTTTCCTCTTCCTTTTCTAAGTTTTCTCAGCTGGAGTTTAACGACTTGGCCATCCAAGTCAATCAAGAGCAGCATGAATTATTAACTGAATTATTTAATACTCTGGATGACATTATGGAGACTCATGTTTCTTTTGGAAAACTGTTCATCACCCTTGAGGAGCAGACAGCCAAGAGAGAACAAGCTTCTAAGTCCTATGATGATATCCTAGACTCGCAAAGATATGTGAATGATAGACCAGAGGATATCACTATCCTTAGTATTTTTTAGTTGAAGAAATTCAAGATTGTACTGCGTGCTTGGATTGTTTTAAATGAAATGATTGAAGATACAATTCAAAAAGCACAAGCTATTTTTGGCAGGAGATGGTATGTTGTGGACAATATTATGGAAATACTGCACTTCCCTCCCATGGATCTTATTGAGAATGCTTGTCCACCAAAATTACTAACTAAACAGGTTGAACTCCGATGTGATGAGGCTAAAAAGAAAATTCAATGCCTTCACCGTATCAGTATTGAAGACGTGGATCAATTAATAAGACAACCTCTTTCTATTGAGGGAAAGATCCACATTTGGCACAATCTAGCTAAAAATGAGATGGAAAATTTTAAGTGTGATTCCCAACTAGGTTTTGAGTCAGTGAATTATCCCAACATAGATGGATTGTTAAGGATTTGGACTAGGTGGCGAGAATTTCTTGGCTATTAGTTTCATGTGGATTTTCCAATCCCAGTTTCATGGGGATTTACTCTCTTTTGTAATTTCTATTTAAAGGGTGGATTTCTCATGTAATAAGGGGGGGATTTCTGGAGAAAAAAATCAACTCAAGGGATTTGGAGACACTCTGGTTAATGTAGGTTTTGTAATTTATTGCAGACTTTTCTAATACAATTATGTTGTTCTCTTGAGTCTTCTTTTGTCTAACTGATCAAATATTTTTGATAAGTATTGATTTTTCCATTTCAGATTGTTTACCATCACTCTTTAACCTTTTTGAAAATTATAAGTACATTGATCTATAGTTTTGATTTCCCTTTGCTTATGATCATGTATGTCTATATTATTTTAATGAATTTATTCAATTAAAACTTTTATCTATTTCTGCAAATGGTTTTTTTTACAGGAAATATCATATTAAACGTTAATTTTTCAATTGACATCTTAGTTATAGGTTAACCTTGAATGTGCCAAACATTTAATTTATTGTTAGTCAATTTAAATTACTTTAAAGTAATTTAAATCCATGAGTAATTAATCTCTTTTACATTTATGTTAAGTTGATAAAATGCTCATCTATTTTCACCTTAAGTTAGCCTGCAAACAAACACGATGCCTTATTAGAATAGGAATGACTTAGATTAGATTTTCTTCCAAAGTAGATTCACTTACATTCAATATCTCAGACATTTAGTTTTCCTTCATTGGGAAACAGATCCTTTCTGCATCAAAACTATAAGTGCCATCGGAGGCCTATATAACCATGGGAGATTACTATTCCAAATAAGCTGGGGATAGAACTGTCCTTGCATAGGACCTTTTTAATCCTTTCAGTCTGGGGTTTTCCCCTCTGTTGTGAGCCTTGGAACCCATTCTAGCAACCTACTCATCCTAGGATTCAACAAGGAACACGATCTTTCCTTCTCCTAGAAGTAAAAGGTCGTTCTGGTTCTTGGTCTAGATTGTGTTTCAGACCATGCATGTCCCTTTCTACTAGACAAACCCCAGTGAAGGCAAGTTATAGAGTTGTCTTATGAGCACGTTTGACCCGCATAGCAATAGTCATAGGCAAACCCTTAATATAGTATGCTATTCAGAATTCCTCAGTAGGGAGGAGTGTAGAAGGAATCCTATTTTTTTAATAGGAAAACCTCTGATCATAGTACTTCAATCCTTCTTTAGGATTTATTCTAAAAGATAACAACTCTATGGCCAAGTCTTCCAGGGTACTATCATCTCCAAAATTTTGGAGAAATAACGCTTCAAGTTTTTTCCAAGAGTTTATAGAAGAAGACTCTAATGAAAAATACCAATTCGATGCTTTCCCCTCAAAAGAGTAAGGAAATAACTTACATACCACCTCCTCATGAATTACGTTCCTCAATTTGATAGCCTGCATATAACTCTTAATATAGTCCTCTGCAGCGATTCTATCGATTGGATTAAGTCTAGGCACCCATTTCTCATGGTTCTTTGGTAATTTGTGTAATTGTCCTAGGATAAAGAATGCCTCCAAATCTAACCAAGGTCTATTGTTATAATTCACCTTGGGTCCTTCTTGAAATTCTTGTTCTTCTAGTGCATCTTCTGGTGGATCTTCCAAGGATTCTGAGGAAGACTCACTGTCTGAGGCTTCTTCTGAGGAAGAGGGTGATGAGGGAGGTGTTGTAGGTGGTGAAACACCAAAAATCTGGGGTGAATTTTCTAGGGGTTGATCCTTCTGATTAGATGACTGGTCTGTATGAACCTTGGGAGCTACTAGTTGTTCAGTATTATTTTGAATAATTTCACTCACATAAGAGCTACGAGGAGAATGACCTAAGGGTAAGGCATTTGTGTGGCTTCGATTAAGTTCATCTCTCTATTCAAACTTTGCAGTTAAATCTTAGGTAGTTTTTCTCAGTTGTTCAAGTGTTAGGGTTCCCCTTGTTGGTGAGACAAATAGATTTGGTCATGTATTACTAACAAATGTTTGCTAAGAAGAAGTGAGAGGAATGGATATCCTTTCTTCTACAGGTCATGTTGTAGACATAGAAGCTTTAATGTTGCTTCTAGTGATGATGGGTGATCTAGGGGTAGGAGGTTTAGTAGGATTTGGTCTTGACATATTTCAAAATGGGCCTCCTTCTAGCACCATTTGTTGATGGGCCCTGTATGCAGGTTGTTGGAAAATATACAAGGCAGTCAACAGAAGGAAATAGTCCAACCAAACGCTTCGAATTGTTCCCAAATAGAGAAAACTCTATCCTCAAGTTGTTTGGAATGACTAGATCTTATGGATACAAGGCCTCCATTGGCACAAAGGTTTCTAGATCTAGAATATCTGTTGTGAGGATAAGTGGGAAGAGATTCAAAAGAACTAATTCCTAACTAACTATTTAACGACACTTAAACAGGATGGGAAATGATTTCAAGATAGGACTGTTGCAGGATATAGTAGATGAAAGAAAGCAACCATTTAATATGAAAACATGCAAATCAAGATCACTTCTTTCAACTAAATTTACACTAACTTAAAAAATAAAATTACCAAGAACTCTATCCAAAGCGTTAGAGATATACAACAAGTCCAAGAGACAATATTAATTAACAAGCCAATATTAGAGATCAATGACCAATCATCAATAGTATGAAAGATAATGTACACCAATTAAATACATTCACTTGATACACATTCCACATGTTAGTTTAGTAAAGAAAACTCAATACATGAACCAACACATTTACAAAAGACAACCAATAATCGACAAGGAAAATATATTAGAGGATGGACTGAAATTCATTAAAAATATTCAATGAAGAACCATAAAACATAATACGAAATGACTGTAATTTTATTAATCTGCAAAAAATTACAAAGTGCTAAAACCACAAACTTTCCTGGTATGTTCTTGGTAGTCCTTTATCCTGTGTAGGTCTCAAGCTTAGTCTCTAAAAGTATCCCTCTACTTGGGAAATTCCTCCCTTTAAATAATATTACAAATTTTATAAGAAAAGAAAATTCCCAAGATGTGGGATTGCAAAATCAAACAGTCTCAAGGCTTTCCAAGGGCAGAGTGCCACTTGGCATGTAGGCTCATGAGCTCGTCGATCTCCTAAAAAATGGGCATGTCTCAGGTGGATTTCTTTTTTACAGATTTGAGATTAGGTCTCCCTCTTTTTGACTTCCTAACACTCTTTCAAGTACACATGTATCTGAGCCATTGAAACATGAGGGATCTCGATCGACCTCTCGATCTCTTGCATTGTGAGCTAATTTATCTATTGGATCTTCTCCTTGGCCGCATCAAAATGTTTTTCAACATGTTCTAGCTGGATATTTGGTGAAGGCGCTTGACCAATAGGATCTAAAGTAGGCAAGTCTAAGTAGCCAAGAAAAACATTAGCAGCTAACCACCTACATTCACAAGATGCATGTACTTATTTGATTATGGATTTCACTGATTCACATATGTTCTCCCATGTCTCGATTGTGACTTCATTCATTTTGTCTTGAAGTTTGTCCAAAATTCACAAATCATGTGGTCTACCTGTGATATCCTTCTACCAATCTATCACCTGTTCAAAGGCCATGGATGTTTCTCTTCTCTGATCATGGTGGTTCTCCAAAGTTTCAGAATTTTGTCTAAACAAATTATATAACCCTTGCATCTCATCAAAATAGGTGTATATATCCACCATGGGCTTGCAGAATTCCTGATGCACCTTGCAGAGTACCTGCTTAAACTCTTCTGGTGTCAGACTTGAAAAGGAAGAGAGTGTTGGAGCTAGTTGAGCATCCTTGAAGTATTTCTCAAGGAGGACAATATTTTCTGCTTGCTGCTGATTGAGAACGTCTGCATTCCCAAGCTGATGTTTGAGATGTTCAGTCTTCTTTTTCCATTGCTTGATTATGTTTTCATGCTCTTGTTTTGGCTACTTAGCCTTGTGTTCATGTCTTGCCTCAACTACTGCTAAGTCCAGTTTATCTGTTTGCAATTCTTGTTCCTTCTCAGAAAGGGCCAAACTTAGTTGTGAAACTAAATCATAGTTTGCACCTGCAAAATATTCCATATCAGCTGTTGTATCCAATGCCCCTTGCTTGATATCAGGGTTATATGACTTCCAAATAACCTGATTGAGGGCAAGCATTTATTTGTTTGTGCCTTCTCTGCTCCTCTTAGTTCCCTTCTTGGCCACAGCTTTGCCCATCTTACTCCAGTAGTATTTTCCCATATACACCACAACATCTTCTTTGAAATATGCCATTCCTTCAGGGGGTGACATGGTTTGCTGCTGGGTGGTAACCAGGGGATCAATTTGAGTTTGGGAAGAAAGGATTTCTATATTGATGTAAGGGATGTTCATAGGAGAAGTAAAAGAAGAAATTGTGAGGGATAAGGAAGAATTAGGTGTAGGTATATCAACTTTAGAGGAAAGAGTTATATATATGGAAGGAATGTTTATCTGAGGAAGCTGAGAAAGTCGGGATGTTGGGATAAGGTGAGGTGATGAGAGGGGAGGAGAAGAAGTATGAATGGGTGAGTCAGCTAGTACTATGGGAATGCTAGTGGTAGCTTCCATAACTGGTGAAAGATTTATTTCAGAAAAAGACTACTGGGAAAATGATGAATCTAAAATGGCTTTAGATTCCTGAAGATTGGGAATGGATGATATCAGGGAGGTCAAAACATTAACTGGGCAAGTAGAAGGACCTTACTCTTCCTCCAGATCAATGTACACATCATGAATTTCTATATCAGTTGGAGCTGGATGATCTACCTATTGTATAGCAGGTACTTGTACGAGTGCTTGTTCTTGTTGATTAATCTGAAGTAGGGGCAGCAACTATTTTTCCCTGGGTACCTCTTCTGATTGTTCCTACTTAAAACTGAATTGAGTCTTTTGTTTCTTAAGTTGTGATTCATCCATCTCTGTGTGTGTTTGCAATTGAGAACTGATTTTCTTGAGATTCTTCATGAACTCTACCCCTTTAACAAGGTGTCTTCCATTGAGGCAAGCTGAGGATTAGAAGGACCATTGAGGATACCCTTACCTTTGTCCTTAGGTTGAGCAGAAAGGGCAGCATCAGAGCTTACTACTTGCTCTTTTGTTTCCTTCTCTGTGTCCTGCTTCTGAAGGTCTTCCTTTATCTTCAGTTTAGTTTCCCTGTAGTGAAGAGTCCTAGTCTTGATGTCCTTTTGGTACCTATAGAGGTGAGACTTAACATCTGGATCACTGATCATGTCCATTGTTTCTCGAAAATCCATGGCCACTCTAAACATAGAATCATCAGGGTCGTCTTCATGAGCACACTTATACTTAGCATGCTCATGTGCAAAGAGGTTTTCCAGATAAGAATTTGGGTCATGCATCCTCTTGTGTGCCTCTCCCAAGTTCATGATATCAATTTCTTTACCCAACGCAGCTACATGGGTAGAATTTTGTAGTACAAGGGAGTCCAGATACAAGGGAAATTTTGGCTAAGCCTTTTTCTTGTACTTTTCCACCCTGGGAAAAACCCCATCGATGACAGTCTAAAAGGAAAATTCTTGTAGAACTATATAATCAAGGACTATTTTGGGTAGGATATGCACCGTATTGCTGCCCCCAATCCTCATATAGGAGAAATATTGTCCGACATACCATTCGCCATTTAATGAAATTAATGTCTTAGCTCTTTCAGAAAATGTCGGAGCATCAGCCTTGAAAATTTTATAATACATCAACCCAAGAAACAGATTGCAAAGCTCATAAATTCAAGGCATAAAGTTGTCCTCCCACATATCAGAACAATATATGTGTACAGGCAGAGAATTCTTGTTCCAGTTCCATTTTAATATGGGAAAAGGTGAAGTTGCACGGAATGCATCCATCACAAAACCTGACATGTAGAATGTCGACTTTCGATTGGCTAGGGTATTTTGATATTTTTAATTTCATCTTTCAAATTGAAAGATAAAACCTGTGTACCCAATTGAACGAATCACCTGTAAGCAAAATGCAGTGAGCCATAGGAACCCACTGAGATTTGAACATGGAACAACTCAGTGACCCATATAAGCGACAAAACATAGCTGCCAGTAATGAGAAAGGCTCCATAAACTAGGAAATTTGATAGGGATTAGTTGCAGTAGGGACAAACAATGTTGGGTTCTCCATCCAATATTTGACCACCTCTTCATAATTGAACTGAAAGATGGATTCATCGAGAAATTTTGATGTTAAGAGCTGTCTGGGAGGTCCAAGTGCATAAGCCCTAGCAAAAACATCACGATGGAACGATGCAACTGGAGAATGGGTATTCTCATCAAAAGAGTGTTCCTTAGGGATTGCATAATCTAATTCCCACTTTACGGGATCTGTATAAGGCATGAAAGGGGGTTTAGCAGCGATGCAATGGAGCTGAGAAATCTGAATTTTTTGACACATTGATCATGGGTGACAGAAGAAAAGTCATCATTGTAAAAAATGGTGTAGATTCTAGACCATTCCAGATGTAGGGTATCAAACACACGGCCACTGGTATCAATAAACACACCAACGTTGGGGTCTTTGTTATTTTGCTCATGAAGAGTTGATTTCGACCTGGTGTTCTTGGAGGTGGTGGACACCATCTTTGATTGCAGTTTGGAAACCATGTCTAAACAACGACAAGATTTCAAATAAACAGAAAAAATGGTCAAGTTGTAAATACTTACTGGTGAAAATCTCAGAAAAACGTAAATCCGTGAGATGGAGAAACGAAAAAATCCACAATAAAATCTGCGAACGGAGCAAGAAAGTGCGGGAAAATGGTGAAAATAATCATAGATTCGAACAGATTAAAAACCCAAAACCAAATGGCCAAAATGATCTGGATCGTAGCTCTAGCATGTGTGGATAGCTAAGATCGAGGCGACAAAATAGAATGTGGGAGTGATAGGGTCCAATATTTCATGATTTTCGATTTTCGCATTCTAAACATTAGAAATCGAAAACCGGGAACTAAGCATTCGATGAGAAAAGTATGTGAGATTTCCGATTTCCAAACTCGGAAAGGAGAAGAGAGGAAATCGGAAATATTAAATTTATAAATCCAAAAAACGAGGTTGTCAATTTCTGAGATCCGAACATCGGAAATCGAAAGTCGGACATAAATTCAAAGTCTTGAATAAAAACAAAGTTTCCGCCTTCTACAACCTGAATATCAAAAAGTGGAAATCGGAAAAGGGACTTTCTTTATTGAAAAATATAGTATTCCCGGGATTCAAATATCGGAAATCGGAAATTGGAAAACAAGTTTCAACAAACCTCCAAAAAACGGATTTTCACATCCTGAATTCGGAAAGTAGGGATCGAAAACAAAAAATGAATTGTTGAAAAACAAGGAAAATGATCTTGAAAGTCAGAAAATGCAAAAAAAACAAGGTTCATATAGGAAATTGATTAATTCCAAAACAAAAATACTTACAACTTGATAGTCCCCATAAGGAAGATATGGCTAGAAAAACCAGTCAGAAATTTGATGGGGCCTCCCATTTTGAGTACTCAAAATGGGATATGTTGCAGCCAACAACAAGGATCCAACCTACTATGAGGTAAACTACAAATATAATGTACTCTAAAGATGATTGATGAGGAATACATCATTATCCGTATATTACAAGACAACTCTAACCATAAAAACCATCTAACTACCTAGGAGATCTTCTGTAATGAGGTTCCATCACGCTTATTTAGTAATAGCTAACATAATGGGCCTTATGTAATAATAAAAAACATAATGGACCTAGTATTCCCTACATTGAATTTCCTCCACTAATATTAATCTAGTAGGCTCTTATCCATGGGTGAAAACATGAAGTTGGGTGACACTTTTTCTTGTTTTTTCACAAAACAAAATACAAAATTTTATGTTTTTCAACTTCAACCCCTTTAAACTGATGTCTCCCATACGAATTTTACCTTTAAGTAAACACAAGACTTTCATAGAATTGTCTTAGCTTCATACTCATATTTTTTTTAATTAATATAGACATATAGTTGTACAAATTTAGTGGGCACAAATTGCATATACTTTAAATTTTAGGTATGGATAATGAGTCACACATGTGTGCCCACTAGTTTTTTTGAGATATGGTTATCAATTTTACGGAAAGAAATTTATGCTCAAAATATACACAGATTGCACTTGAAAATGGAATATATTTTCAGGATTCTCATACATAAGCACTATATTTTAATATTTATCTAAATAACACACATTAAAAAAATGGTGGCTTATAGATACATGTTGGTGTCCTTGTATTTTATTTCTAATGTCACTCTCATCAAACAAAATAAAACTACCCTTTATAAGAGGATAGTACAAGGAACATCCTTGTGATTCTTTCTATTTTTTTGTGTTGACCTTTTGACAATATTGAATTTTCATTTCAAGTGGTTTTCAAAATGGTAAAATTCTTACGTGATAAAGTTTAAAATAAAATTAATAATAAATAGAAATTATTAATGAAAAGAATAAATTCATATATCACTATAAAGTAGATTCAATGATGAATCCATTGGTACCAAGTCCGACATAAAAAGTATTAAAATTTGTAGGGTTTTGACCTTGCCAAATTTACAAGTTATAAAAAACTACAAGAAATTTTTTAAGTTTTGTTAACCAAAACTCTCATAAAAGAGTTTGATAAACTCTCATTCATGACTTTAATAAACTCTCATTCAAGAATATAAACTCTCATGTCTAATATTTTTTTTAAATACTATGATGTCATTAGCCAAAACTCTAAGCTGAAAATTTGATAACATTTTCATACAAGAGTTTAAAAAATCTCATTTGAGAGTTTAAACTCTCATTTGAGATTTTTATTAAACTCCCAACCAACAGTTTATGCTGACTTTTTGCACATGTTCTCTTATGTTTTCCTCTGCTTCTTTTGCAAAAAAGTGTTTCCTAATTGTTTGTGCTAGAAGTTGTCTCCTAAATGCTAGAGAGACAAGCCTAACACATCATAATGCTCAAAGAAAAATAATTGGTTTAGATGAAGTGAATGAGATGGCTGATATAAAGCAATCAATATATTAATATACATAAAGAAGACATAAGTTAGATGAATACATTACACTCTGTGAATGATATAAGATAAGTAGATTAAAGCAAAACTAAATCCAAATGTGTAAGGTTCTAATTTATTGATTATTTGTGAAACAAACAGTTCATCATCTGGACGAAGAATTAAAACACCAAATTCAAAAAAACATTCCAAAAATAAAATCTAAGATACCAAATCATAGCATGAGCGTTTATAATAGAAACATCGTTATAAAATAATTCATAGCCATGATCAGTTTACATAAAACAACACGGAACTCAAAGTAAATGACATACAAAACCTTATTCTTGAAAGACAAAGTGTCATATTTAGATTTCAAGTTTCCAAAGAAATTATAGAGTATATGTCTTAGGCGTTCGGAAGAATCCCGCCTAACACTTTACAATCTCACAAAATATGAGCTATCACTAATTTAATCTCGAATTAGTTCCAAGCGATATGGAATTGCCGAGGTTGAATTTTTGACCTATAATCTTTGTCCCGAAATGTTGTGTCACATGTCCATTAAATATGCGATTGATTCTCAATTTAAAATTAAAGATAATCTTTACAAGATCTCAACTTTTCTTTAGTGGTTGTTTTTAACCTTTGCAAAGATATAATGTTGATACTTCTCCATCAAATCTGGATCTTTGCTACCATGTATTACTTTCTTGAACTTATCCTTCTGATCGTGAGTTTCTTAATGAGAACGGTTGGAAATGAAATGATTGACAGTTGCCCTTGAAGTTGGTATAAACTGCATGACTCGTTCCTTAGAATTTGTTGATGATCTATGACTTCCAAAAAATATGGATCTAATAACTGAATTGATAGTTGAAAATCTAGGATGCTTGATTTTCTTGACCAAAAATATCTCTTTGTTAAATATGCTTTGTCATCAAATATGGAGTTATCCAATTTGATGTTGTTTCTTTTGAACTATGGATGATAAATTTGTGGATCGACACATATGTGATTGAGTAAATTTAACAATTATTTCTTGAGAGATTAGAATAAATATGTGAGACTTTACCAACTATGTTAATTTTATCCTTCAAATCATATTCACAAACATCCTCGAACTCTAAAATGTTGAGTATAATTGTTAACCAAAACCGAGCCCACTAAACTTGAGTTTACCACTGAGTTAAATAAAAATTAATTTTCACGCTGACCTCCTTTTATTTTTCACTTGTCAGATGAAACTTTTCTAACTCCCGAATAGACAAGTTTATTAAATTTGGTCGGTCTTTTAGACCCGACTAATTTACTTCGACAAGTTCTTACTTGTCGATTCTATCGACAATTACTTCGACCACTTGTCGGTAACTTCACTTCAACCACTAGTCGGTTGACCTCTTCGACCACTAGTCGGCTAATCACTTAGACCATTAGTCGTGTGATCACTTCGACCACTAGTCGGTCTACTCAACCGACCTTGTCGGTTCACTTGGTTTTAGTCGAAATCTACAGAGTATGTTTCTTAGTCTAAAAGACTTAAGAAATTACAAATGCTTTTCACCTGTGAGTAAGATGAAGTGAAAAATGGACAGAATAACAATTCTAGAGAACTTATAAAAACATATGCCCAAGTACTTAGGAAGACTTGAGTCGACCACTTTGCTATAAAACCTTGAACGTTCACGGGATGAGAAATTTATGTGTTCTTGTTCTTTCACTCAATCGGAATTGTAAAAGACATTTACACAAGTAAATATGGAAAGAATGTGCGGCCAAATAAACATGCATTCAACCATAAACTATTTCATATATATATTATCCGTAAATAACAAAGGTAATACAAACTTGTCGATCCAAACTTGTCGGCTCACCAACTGATCCTTTTACAGAGCTTTGGCTCTTCGACAGAATCACATACACAAAAGTTTGAGATTCAACTTCTCTTTCTCTCGTTTCTCACCCAGAGTTCTCTCTACTATCTCACTTGATTTAAAATTTTCTTGTTCTATTTATAGGCAACCTGAAAATTGCTTCTACATGAATCAAATGACTCACCATTAAAGACTGTAATAACCATCTACCTAACAACTTAGCTTCAGAAATTAATTCGACTGGTTTACATTGCCGAATCGTGGAGTCTTCACTCTTGTCACACTGGCTGACAAGATCTTGACTGATACCGACTCTGACAGAGTCAGTTGGGATCATATACAGATCTATGAGTAATTAATATTTCCAACACTCCCCCTTAATTATGAGCAAATGGGGATTTTTTTTATAACAAAATTTACAAAATGTTTCAGAGCTAAGACTTGCTCTCTACATAACAGAGTTCACTATGCAGAACTTGTCATTCCAAGATAACTACGCAGATACTGGAATGTGTCATTTACCAATGGTTTTGTAAAGATCTTTGCAAGTTTATCTTCAGACCTATGAAATTCCAAACAAATTTCCTTGTTGTTCACCAACTCTGTTATGAAATGAAACCTTGTGTCGATGTGCTTGGTTCTCTTGTGGAACACATGATTCTTTGATAATGCTAGGGCTGAATTGTTGTCACAAAATATGGTTGTCGATTCTTGATGGTTCTGTGACAAGTCTTTTAACATTCTCCTCATCCAGACAGCTTGACATGCAGCACTTGTCACTGCACCATACTCTACTTCTGCTGAAGACAAAGTTACTATGGGTTGTTTCTTTAAAGCCCATGAAACAACACCTGTACCAAAATGAAATGTGTACCCAGATGTTCTTTTCCTATCATCTATGCTACCTCCATTTTCATGTCAGTGTAGCCAGTGAGTTTAAAATTTTCTCAGGTTGAATACATAATACCAAGGTCTTTTGTGCCACTTATGTACCTCAAAATTCTTTTACATGCTTGCCAATGTGAGTCTTTTGGTGACTCCATGAACCTTGAGATTAGACTTACTCCATACATAATGTCTAGTCTTGTCGATGTTAAATACATAAGGATTCCTACAAGCCTTTTGAAGAGTGTAGGATCTACAGTTGATCCTTCATCATCTTTGCTCAATTTTAAACCTGTTATTACTGGTGTTGGGGCTATCTTGCAATTAGACATGTTAAATATTTTTAAAACTTCAATTTCATACTTAGACTGCGATATAAATTTACGACTTTCAGACTGCTTAACTTCAATTCCCAGAAAAAACTTCATAAGCCCTAGATCAGTCATTTCAAATCCACTTTCCCTGACTGCTTTAAGATATGCTATGCCAAAATCACCAGTAAATATTAAATCATCTACATACAAGCAAACAATTATCATCTTACCTTTCTCATTTACTTTTGTGTACAAAGTCGGTTCACTTTCACTTCTGTGAAATCCATTTTCGGTGAGATAGGAATCAATCCGACTGTACCAAGCTCTAGGAGCTTGCTTCAAACCATAGAGTTCTTTTTTCAGCCTATACACTTCATGCTCTTGACCTGTAACTTCATAGCCTTGTGGCTGTTCCACATATAATTCCTCTTCTAGATAGCCATTTAAGAATGACGACTTAACATCCATTTGATAAACAGGCCATTTTTTTTGTGTAGCAATGGCCAAGACTATTCTAACTGTATCCATGCGTGCAACAGGTGCAAGCGTTTCATTGAAGTCTATGCCGGGTTGCTATGTGAACCCTCTTGCTACCATTCTTGCTTTGTGCTTCTGCACATTGCCATCAGCATCTTGCTTGGTCTTGTAAATCCGTTTGACACTGATTACATCTTTGTCTTTTGGTACATCTACCAGCTCCCATGTCTGGTTCTTCTCAATGCATTATGTTTCTTCATCCATGGCTTGTGCCCATACTTCTTCTTCGACAGCTTCTTCAAATGTTAGTGGATCATATATAGGAGAAAATAATGCAAAGAGAGAGAATGAATTAGGTGTACCGACTTCATATATCTCACGCAGACTTTTTGTCTTCACCGGTTCTGTCGATGTCCACCCTAACAAAATGCTTGATGGAGTCTGATGTCCTCTTGGTGTACTTGTCGATGCAGCTTGAGCTGCCACTTGTGTCAATGATCCTTGTGCTGAACCATGCCGTGGTGTCATGGGAGTCGATGATGTTGCAACCGGTTGACTTATGTGTGGTGTTTGAACCACTTCCTCTTCCATCATCATTGTCGACATTTGACACCATCTTGACATTTGTGTCAACAATTCCATCCCATGATTCATTCTTGACAAATTGAACATCTTAACTGATTATCACTTTCCTTGTGACAAGATCATACAACTTGTATGCTTTTGTGTCTTCAAAATAGCGGACAAAAATTCATTTTTGTCCCTTCTTGTCTAGCTTCCTTCTCAGCTCATCTAGAACATGAGCATATGCAGCACAACCAAAAACTTTTAAATTAGAAACACTATGATTCATACCTATCCAAGCTTCTTGAGGAACTTTGTTCTTCACACTCTTTGTCGAACACCGGTTTATAATGTATACAATAGTTGCGACTACTTCACCTCAATATTCTTTTGGAAAATGCTTAGCTGCCAACATGTTGCGAGCCATCTCCATGATGGTTCTATTCTTTCTTTCAGCAATACCGTTCTGTTGAGGTGTATACCGTGCAGTGAATTGTTTTTGTATGCCATGGGTCTTGTAAAAATTTAAAAATTCATTCGAAACATATTCACCTTCTCTGTCAGTCCTTAAGATCTTGATGCAGTGACCACTCTGGTTCTCCACGAGTGCCTTGAACTGCTGAAAATAACTAAATGCATCAGATTTATGTTTTAGGAAATAGACCCATGTTTTTCTTGACTAGTCATCAATAAAAGTTATAAAATATTTGCAGCCACCAATGGATGATGTCTGCATTGGACCACAAATATCAGAGTGCACAATTTCAAGTGGTGTGCGTGCTCTATATGAATTTTTGACTGGAAAAGTCTCTCTATGCTGCTTGCCAAAAATGAATCCCTCGCAAACCTTTCACCATTGTGAGGGATGCATTTTTTACAAGCAGCCCTCACAATATTCAACCCTTTCACCATATTCTTTGTGTGCAATAGCTTCAGCCCACCAAAATTCAAATGTCCAAATCTAAAATGCCACAACCAGGATTCATCCTGAACTTCTGTTTGAAATGCAGCTTGCAAATTAGTGCTGCCATTTTATTTCTTGTCAAGAGACTGGACTATTTCTTTACTTTCTGCCTTGAATGCAGCTCCTGTATTTGTCTCCCCTTTTATGTCAGGAACTATCCTCAATGGAAACAAGCGGTTGCTTGTCATTGGCACTTTTGCTATCAGTTGGTCACTTGGACGCTTGTCTTTAATCACACAGTGATCATCTTCCATGTAGACTCTATATCCTTTTTGCATCAACTGTCCAATGCTTAAAAAATTATGTTTCATATTTTCGACATGATAGACATCGAGGATATACTTACTCTCCCTCTATTTGGTTAGAAAATCAATAGTGCCTTTTCCTAAAGCAGTAACTTGGACATTGTTTCCAAGCGTAACATTAGTTTGAACTGAATTATCTAGACTGAAAAACAAATTTAAATTACCGGTCATATGATTGTTGCATCCTGAATCTAAATACCATATTTGATGTTGACTTTCTTGAACAACATTGCATACAAGTGGAGATGTCGATGCCGTTAACAATGCATTTGTCGAAGTGATGGTGTTGGTCGACTAATTTGGGCTCTTCCTTCTTTGGTCATATTGTTTATTCTTGCATTCATATGCATAATGACCAAATTTATTATAGTAATGACATTGAATTTTTTATTTATCAAACCTTTGGCCACTTGGCTGACTTGGGTTCTGATTATCTCCTCTACCATTGACATTTGTAGGACTTCTGCCTCCTCCTCCTCTAGAATAAATTCTTCCTCTGCCTCCGAGGTTGTTTCTCCCCCTGCCTCTACCATGGCTTATGGATGACTGTGCTACGAATGCACCTTCCAATGATGTTTGCGTTCTATTGAGTCTATGTTCATGATTGATAAGTGAAACTTGTAGCTCATCAATGGTAAATATCGACATGTCTGTGTCTTCTTCTAAGATCATAACCAAGTTTTCAAATCTTGGGGGAAGACATCTGAGAATTTTTTTCTTCTATGGATTCTCCATGATATTTCAGTTGCTTTATCAAACCAACAACTTTGGTGTAGAATGAGTCTACAGTCTTAGAATCATTCATGGACGGAGATTCAAAATATCTTCTCAGCATATGCATCTTAGATGTCCTTACCTTATCCAAATCTTGATAAGCGGTCTCCAATGTATCCCATGCTTGCTTAGCATTAATTTTTGCTGCTACTCTTGGGAGTATTCTTTCATGCATGGCTTGGTGTATGTAAAAGAGAGCCTTTCCATATTTCTTCCTCTATTCCCTCAAGACATCTTTCTCAGCCTATGTAAGATTTTTATATGTTGTCATGTCTGTTGGTTCTACATAACCATGCTAGACTATCTCCCAGACATCTTGACCTCTGAACAAAGCTTTGATAGTTAGAGACCAATATTCATAATTATTTCTTGTAAAAATTGGAGTTTGTAGTGAACCAGAAGTGGAAGCCATTTTTAATTTTTAATTAAATTTCCTTAGAGAATTACTTTTCCACTTTTTAAGACAAGATTTCTTTCCTAAACCTTGCTCTGATACCAGTTAGCCAAAAATGAGCCGACTAAACTTGAGTTTACCACTTAGTTAAATAAAACTTAATTTTCACGCCAACCTCCTTTTCTTTTTCACTTGTCAGGTGAAACTTGTCTAACTCTGGACTAGACAAGTTTGTTAAATTTGGTCGGTCTTTTAGACGCGACTAATTTACTTCAACAAGTTCTTACTTGTCGATTCTACCCACAGTTACTTCGACCACTTGTCGGTAACTTCACTTCGACAACTAGTCGGTTGACCTTTTCGACCACTAGTCGGCTGATCACTTTGACCACTAGTCAGTTTACTCAACCGACCTTGTCAGTTCACTTGGTTTTAGTCGAAATCTGCAAAGTATGTTTCTTAGTCTAAAAGGCTTAAGAAATTACAAATTCTTTTCATGTGTGAGTAAGATGAAGTAAAAAATGGATAGAATAGCAATTCTATAGAACTTATAAAAACATATACCCAAGTATTTAGGAAGGCTTGAGTCGACCACTTTGCCGTAAAACCTGGAGCATGAGCTTTAACTTCTCTTTCTTTCCTTTCTCACCCAGATTTCTCTCTACTGTCTAACTTGATTTACAATTTTCTTCTTCTATTTATAGGCAACCTGAAAATGGCTTCTACATGAATCCATTGACTCACTATTAAAGATTGTAATAACTATCTACCTAACAACTTAGCTTCAGAAATTAATTCGACTCATTTACATTGCCGAATCATGGAGTCTTCAATCTTGTCAGACTGACCAACAAGATCTTGAGTGATACTGACTCTAATAGAGTCGTCTGGGCTCAGGAGTAATTAATATTTCCAACAACAATTTCATATACAAAACCAACAATTTAGCAGATAGAACACTGAGATCAACAACTAATTCTTTCTCAGATACATAGTAATGTTGTCAATCTCTCACATTTTTTCCATTTTAAGTTTTTGAAACAGAGATTTATTGGGCATAATTGATGTACATATAAACCCTATAGTAACCTAGTGTTTTACATGATACCTGGTTGCATTTCTTTGTTAGAAGCTAACAATCTCTTAATCACCTTGGGCTATCTTCAACGCATGATGCATTCCCTCCTTCTATTTAAAGATTGATTCTTAACACCAATCACGTAATATAGAGTTGTGGGAGTTTGACTTTTACATTCAAACACTCCACCTTGATTTTCCTCTTGTATGCCTTCACTGTTTTTTCAAGCATTCACCTATGACACTTAGCTTCAAAAAAATATTATAGCTGGCATAACACGGTTGCATGTTCACCCTTGGGCATTTTCCATTGGTGAACTCGGGTTCATATCCCACATGCACTAGTAAAATAGTATCCTTTAATTCGTATACATATGTGTATACAATATTTCACAATGCGTTGTGCACTATCGAACTAAGGCCTTTTGGGTATAAGCATTTAGAATAATAAGCTAAACAATTACTGAGATAATTCTGAATGCCATCACCACAAGATTTAAATAAAAAATTTGCTGGAGCCCCCCTGTGAATCTCCAAGAACCTATCTTGTTTACCTTTTATTACAAACCAAAGCTGCAATCTATTCTGCTCAGTATGCTCTGAATTGACCCTGCTGTATAAAGCAAGCTTATTTTGCTCGTGACAATAAACATCACTAGTGTTCTATCTCCATTGGGATGGACTCTATATTCAACTATCTACTGCAATTCAACACAAACTGCAAACCAAACGACTCTTCTGCAATTAATCAACGCAGTGAAAACTAAATTGTGATATAAATGGTGACCTGTTCAGGTTTCCTTAAAACACTTCTTGCTCATTATTGACACAATTCAAACAGTGAAAACAATATGTAACCAAATCTAGAAAGAAAACAAATGCTCGAGTATTGAGCTTATCTATGTACAACTCCTACCCTTAACCAACTTGGTTGATTGATCAAGCAATATCAAATTGCCAGTGTAACCATTCCAACCATTGTCTCATACACTGGATTTATTTAATGCTGTTGATCAGAAAAAAAAATTAAACAATGTCAAATCATCATAAAATGGAAGTCCATACTTACAGCTGATCGGAGATGCACAGTTTGAACTGATAAAAATATACAAATAAGCAGCTACTGGATCACAGATCTCATGCTACATTTCCAGTTGATGCAAGAAATTGAATTGTTTCTCCAAATTTTTAATTTATATTCTATTGAGCATACCATGATTATCTTGAAATAATGCCCAAATATCACACGTTGTTGGATCTGAGATCCACGGAGAAAATAATATACAGAATTTAATAACAGACATTTAATCATGAATACAAGGTTTACTGTGGTAAAACCTCCGAGAGGGCAACATCCACGGAGCAATGGTATCGGTCAATGAAGATTACAACAGCTTACAACTCTCCGACTCTTCTCTACGAGAATACAAGAAATATATACATTTTTTTCATGGTTACCATTAACTAAACAAGCTAAATTAATTCGGTAAGTTAGTTATGCAGCCACCGAGAGAACGGTGTCGCCCGTTTCCAACACATGTTTCATTACACATAGGAGCAATGAGAAGCGCTGGAAACTGTCCATTATATTTTTTTACCAAGAGATCCCTTAATAGCATTTAGAATAGAAATATCTATGCGATTGGAAGGAAACAGGTTTTCTTCAATTTTAACAATAGGAACAACATGCTTTGTAAGGTTTTCATTCCTTACAACCAGTAAGGAAAAGAAAATTGTGTCTTTTTTAATTTGATTAGAATTAACCATTTGACTATCAACTTTCTTATCATCATGAAGATATTTATTATCAACTTTCTTATCATCATGAAGATATTTATTATAAATAGGTTGATCTCAAATATTTTTGGAACAATAACTACATCATTACCAAAACTACTAGAATCATGTGAGTCAATGACAAATGAATCTACAGTTTTGTCAGAATAGAAAATTTCTTCATGTTGTTCATCGTATTAATCTTCAAAAGAATTACTTTGATTGAATGAAATATGAGAACTTTTAGGAGCCATTAAACTTTTATATTATTTTTGGAGTCTATTTATAAGCTTCTTTAAACAATTGATTTTATCCTCTTCATTAAAAAATATTCAAAATAGCCAAATAAAAAGATATAGTTGAAGAAAAAACTGGATCTCATTCATCATTAGAAAACCATACTTATTCATTCTTGAAAAGAAACAGAATCTACCTCAAACCCTTTTGTATTGGTACATGAACCAACTTGATCAGCAGCTCAATTTACCATTTTGAAAGAAATGAAGTCACCAAGTGAATATCGTAGTCTCTATGTCACCGTCCTTTGTTCACCATCAAAGACCAAATATATTCATTGTCATACATCCCATCCAAGTATGTCTCTGTTCCTTCGCTACAGGATACACGACAATGACAACAGAATATGTTTGTTCTAGAATTTGTCTTCTGACTACTAGAGAGACAACCCTAACACATATTGATGCTTATAACAAAACAGTTGGTTGAGATGGATAATATAAAGGAATCAAGAGATTAATATACATAAAGAATAAATAATAAGTTGAATACCTCAGACTCCATGAATGATATAAGATAACTGAATTGAAGCAAAACTAAAGCTAAATATGTCTCCGATTCAAAACTTACTGATCATGTGTGAAACAAACAATTCATCACAAGAAATGTTAAAACATTAAATTAAAAAAAAAAATTTCCAAAAATGGAATCTAAAATACCAAATCAAATCATAGCATGAGCATTTATAATAGAAACATCCTCATAAAATATTTCATAGCCATAATCAGTTTACATAAAACCATAGGGTACTCATATTAAATGATAGCCAGAACCTGAGTCTTGAAAGCAAAAATGTCATATTCAGATTGCAAGATTCCAAAGGAATTTTAGAGTATATGTCTTAGGACTTCAAAAGAATCACTCTTGACACTTTACAATTTCATAGCCTCTCTGCTGGAACCCCCATCCATTACAAATGATAAAATATAAATAACATTTACAAAAGTTGAGATTTCACTAATAGGGTCCCGAATTGGTTCCAAGAGATATGGAATTATTGAGATTGAATTTTCAACTGATGATATTTGTCCTGAAATTCTATGCCACATGCCCATTAAACCTGGGATTGATTTTCAATTTAAAATTAAAGATACTCTTTAAAAACTCTCAACTTTTCTACAGTGGTTGTTTTTAACATTTGGAAAGATAAAATGTTGATACTTCTCCATCAAATATGGCTCTTTGCTACCATGTATTATGTTCTTGAACTTATCCTGTTGATCCTGAGTTGCTTAATGAGAACATTTGGAGATGTCCAAATCTGATGAACTATAAATTTGGAAAAGGATTGACAGTTGCACTCGAAGTCTCTATAGACTGCATAATAGATGCCTTAGAATTTGTCGATCATATTTGAATTCCATAAAATATGGATCTAATAACTGCATTTATGGCTAAAAATCTAGGATGCTTGATTTTCTTGACAAAAAATATCTCTTTCTTAAATATGCTTTTCCATCAAATATGGAATGATCCAATTTGATGTTGTTTATTTTGAACCACTGATGATAAATATGCAACTCGACACCTGTGTTATTGAGTAAATTTAACAATTATTTCTACAAAGAACAGAATAAATATGTGATACTTTAGAAACTATATTAATTTTGTCCTTCAAAGCATCTTCACAAACATCCTCGAACTCTAAAAGATTGAGTAAAATTTCATATACAAAATCATCAATTTAGCAGAGAGAACACTGAGATCAACAACTAATTCTTTTTCAGATACATATTAATGCTACCAATATCTATCATTTTGTCCATATTAAGTTTTTGAACCAGAGTTCTATTGGGCATAATTGATGTACAGATAAACTCTATAGTAACACGCTGTTTTACATGATACCTAGCTGCATTTCCTTGTTAGCAGCTGACAATTGATTTAAACACTCATCCTCTTAATAATCTCAGTCTATATTCAACACATGATCCATTCCATCCTTCTATTTAAGGCTCGTTTCTTAACATCAATTACACAGTATAGAGTTTTGGTCGTTTCAATTTGACATTCAAACATTCCACCTTAGCGTTCCTCTTGTATTCCTTCAGTGCTTTTTCAAGAATTCACCTGTGACACTTAGCTTGAAAAACTATTATACCTGGAATAACTTGGTTGTGTGTTCACCCTCGGTCATTTTCCTTTGGTGAACTCGGATCCATATCCCACATACAATAGTAACAGAGTATCCTTTACTTCATAGACACCGGTGTATACAATATTACCAAACGTGTTGTGTACTATGGAACTAAGGACTATCTGGTATAGTCATTTAGAATAATAATCCCAACAATGAGAATTATCAATACCAAAGGGTGATGACGAACCACAAGATTTAAACAATGAGAATTATTAATACCAAAGGGTGATGACAAACCACAAGATTTCACTAATATGCACGCTGACTTTAAGGTGTTCAAGTTAAGAGTAGTGCACGCGTTATTCTTCGAATGAGCACTTGGTTTCACAAGATTTCACTAATATGCACTCTTATGGTGTTCAAGCTAAGAGAGGTTTCTAGGCGGTGTTATTCTTCAAATGAGCACTTGGTTTGAAGGGTTGAAACCCTAGTTTCTATTGTGATGAGATTGTTTCACCCATGATAGGTACACATTACTTTATTGATGAGATTGTTTTGCCCATGATAGGTACACATTACTTTATTGATGGATGTTTGTGATTTTATGTTCAACATGTGTGTTTCCCATGAGGTTTCTAGGTGGTGTTATTCTTCGACTAAGCACTTGGTTTGAAGGGTTGAAACCCTAGTTTCTATTGTGATGAGATTGTTTCACCCATGATAGGTACACATTACTTTATTGATGGATGTTTGTGATTTTATATTCAACATGTGTGTTTCCCGTGAGAACTTCGAATGAGCACTTGGTTTGAAGGGTTGAAACCCTAGTTTCTATTGTGATGAGATTGTTTCACCCATGATAAGTACACAATACTTTATTGATGAGATTGTTTCACCCATGATAGGTACACATTACTTTATTGATGGATGTTTGTGATTTTATATTCAACATGTGTGTTTCCCGTGAGAAACCTATTATTCTTCGAATGATCACTTGGTTTGAAGGGTTGAAACCCTAGTTTCTATTGTGATGAGATTGTTTCACCCATGATAGCTACACATTACTTTATTGATGGATGTTTGTGATTTTATATTCAACATGTGTGTTTCCCGTGACGTTTCTAGGTTGTGTTATTCTTCGAATGAGCACTTGGTTTGAAGGCTTGAAACCCTAGTTTCTATTGTGGTGAGATTGTTTCACCCATGATAGGTACACATTAATTTATTGATGGATGTTTGTGATTTTATATTCAACATGTGTGTTTCCTGTGAGGACCCATGAGTGGATAAATTTTTCCAATGGTGTTAGTATTTGGAGTGGATTGATGCTTGCATGATTAAATTTTTTTATTGTTTTGTTGATTCTTGGAGCCATAGAGGGATTGATTCATTCAAAGATAGATTGATGATTACTAACCTCTTTTTTTTTTAATTATGACTCAAGGTTTTATAGGAATGGATACCTTATTCAATTTTAGTGATTTTTATATATTGGGGGGAGCTTCCAGTGTTATCCCTTGGGGATAGTATTAGTTGTACACCTTATACATTGTATTGATTAAGAGATTGATCATATATGTGATAGTTGGTGTGATGTTAATATATTAATTAATTATAGAAGGTCATCTTACACATTTGCATTATGTATAGATTATACTTTGTACCTATTCTTGGAGAGTTGATTCTTCATGTTGTATTCTTCATATGTGGTTATACATTGTACTCTTGTCTTCGAGTTCCATATTGAGATTATAAGTTGTCATTGTAGTCAAACAGTTTCATGTATGACAAAGCAATAACCAGTAGATATGGTAGTAGGATGAATTCAACAATGACACAAAGGAAAGTCAGTACTGAGGAATTTCGGATTCTAAGAGTGAGAGAAGATAGATATCGATTGATTGATCAATGTAAGGATCGATGATGAACCTATATTACCAAACGTGTTGTGTACTATGGAACTAAGGACTATCTCGTATAAGCATTTAGAATAATAATCCCAACAATGAGAATTATTAATACCAAAGGGTGATGACGAACCACAAGATTTAAACAATGAGAATTATTAATACCAAACGGTGATGACAAACCACAAGATTTCACTAATATGCATGCTAACTTGAAGGTGTTCAAGCTAAGAGAGGTTTTCTAGGTGATGGAACTCTATTATTCTTCGAATGAGCACTTGGTTTGAAGGGTTGAAACCCTAGTTTCTATTGTGATGAGATTGTTTCACCCATGATAGGTACACATTACTTTATTGATGGATGTTTGTCATTTTATTTCAACATGTATATTTCCCGTGAGAACCCTATTATTCTTCGAATGAGCACTTGGTTTGAAGGGTTGAAACCCTAGTTTCTATTGTGATGAGATTGTTTCACCCATGATAAGTACACATTACTTTATTGATGAGATTGTTTCATCCATGATAGGTACACATTACTTTATCGATGGATGTTTGTGATTTTATGTTCAACATATGTGTTTCCCGTGAGGTTTCTAGGTCGTGTTATTCTTCGAATGAGCACTTGGTTTGAAGGGTTGAAATCCTAGTTTCTATTGTGATGAGATTGTTTCACCCATGATAGGTACACATTACTTTATTGATGGATGTTTGTGATTTTATATTCAACAAGTGTGTTTCCCATGAGAACCCTATTATTCTTCGAATGAGCACTTGGTTTGAAGGGTTGAAACCCTAGTTTCTATTGTGATGAGATTGTTTCACCCATGATAGGTACACATTACTTTATTGATGGATGTTTGTGATTTTATATTAAACATGTGTGTTTCCCATGAGGACCCATGAGTGAATAATTTTTTCCAATGGATGTTAGTATTTGGAGTGGATTGATGCTTGCATGATTAAATTTTTTGGTTTTTTTGTTGATTCTTGGAGCCATAGAGGGGTTGATTCATTCTATGATAGATTGATGATTACTAACCTCTTTTTTTTTTAATTACGACTCAAGGTTTTATAGGAATGGATACCTTATTCAATTATAGTGATTTTTATATATTGGAGGGAGCTTCCAGTGTTATCCCTTGGGGATAGCATTAGTTGCACACCTTATACATTGTATTTATTAAGAGATTGATCATATATGTGATAGTTGGTGTGATGTTAATATATTAATTAATTATAGAAGGTCATCTTACACATTTGCATTATGTAGAGATTATACTTTGTACCTATTCTTGGAGAGTTGATACTTCATGTTGTATTCTTCATATGTGGTTATACATTGTACTCTTGTCTTGGAGTTCCATATTGAGAATATAAGTTTTCATTGATGTCAAATGGTTTCATGTATGACAAAGGAATAACCAGTAGATATGGTAGCAGGATGAATTCAACAATGACACAAAGGAAAGTCAGTACTGAGGAATTCGGGATTCTAAGAGTGAGAGAAGATAGAGATCGATTGATTGATCAATGTAAGGATCGATGATGAACCTATATTACCAAACGTGTTGTGTACTATGGAACTAAGGACTATCTGGTATAAGCATTTAGAATAATAATCCCAACAATGAGAATTATTAATACCAAAGGGTGATGACGAACCACAAGATTTAAACAATGAGAGTTATTAATACCAAACGGTGATGACAAACCACAAGATTTCACTAATATGCATGCTAACTTGAAGGTGTTTAAGCTAAGAGAGGTTTTCTAGGTGATGGAACTCTATTATTCTTCGAATGAGCACTTGGTTTGAAGGGTTGAAACCCTAGTTTCTATTGTGATGAGATTGTTTCACCCATGATAGGTACACATTACTTTATTGATCGATGTTTGTCATTTTATTTCAACATGTATGTTTCCCGTGAGAACCCTATTATTCTTCGAATGAGCACTTGGTTTGAAGGGTTGAAACCCTAGTTTCTATTGTGATGAGATTGTTTCACCCATGATAAGTACACAATATTTTATTGATGAGATTGTTTCATCCATGATAGGTACACATTACTTTATCGATGGATGTTTGTGATTTTATGTTCAACATGTGTGTTTCCCGTGAGGTTTCTAGGTCGTGTTATTCTTCGAATGAGCACTTGGTTTGAAGGGTTGAAATCCTAGTTTCTATTGTGATGAGATTGTTTCACCCATGATAGGTACACATTACTTTATTGATGGATGTTTCT
>LPNX010952987.1:0-150595 GCA_001517045.1 Pseudotsuga menziesii | reverse complement strand
TATGGAACTAAGGACTATCTGGTATAAGCATTTAGAATAATAATCCCAACAATGAGAATTATTAATACCAAAGGGTGATGACGAACCACAAGATTTAAACAATGAGAATTATTAATACCAAACGGTGATGACAAAACACAAGATTTCACTAATATGTACGCTGACTTTAAGGTGTTCAAGCTAAGAGAGGTTTTCTAGGTGATGGAACTCTATTATTCTTTGAATGAGCACTTGGTTTGAAGGGTTGAAACCCTAGTTTCTATTGTGATGAGATTGTTTCACCCATGATAGGTACACATTACTTTATTGATGGATGTTTGTGATTTTATATTCAACATGTGTGTTTCCTGTGAGAACCCATGATTGGATAATTTTTTCCAATGGATGTTAGTATTTGGAGTGGATTGATGCTTGCATGATTAAATTTTTTGATTGTTTTGTTGATTTTTGGAACCATAGAGGGGTTGATTCATTCTATGATAGATTGATGACTACTAAATTATTTTTTTGTAATTATGACTCAATGTTTTATAGGAATGGATACCTTATTCAATTTTAGTTATTTTTATATATTGGAGGGAGCTTCCAGTGTTATCACTTGGGGATAGTATTAGTTGTACACCTTATACATTGTATTGATTAAGAGATTGATCATATATGTGATAGTTGGTGTGATGTTAATATATTAATTAATTGTAGAAGGTCCTCTTACACATTTGCATTATGTATAGATTATACTTTGTACCTATTCTTGGAGAGTTGATACTTCATGTTGTATTCTTCATATGTGGTTATACATTGTACTCTTGTCTTGGAGTTCCATATTGAGAATATAAGTTGTCATTGATGTCAATCAGTTTCATGTATGACAAAGGAATAACCAGTAGATATGGTAGCAGGATGAATTCAACAATGACACAAAGGAAAGTGTGTACTGAGGAATTCGGGATTCTAAGAGTGAGAGAAGATAGAGATCGATTGATTGATCACTGTAAGGATCGATGATGAACCTATAGGCCTAAGTCTGTGCAGGTATTAAGGGTTGAGATCGTGGTAAGAGAAAATTCACGACTGTTGTTGAATTTCACAAGTTAGAGTTGCGAATGAGATAAATTGATAATCATCATTCATATGCTTGAAGATTGTGCGGTTGAGATTAAAGGTGGAATAAGATAAACGACTAAAGAATATTCCGTTGACAAAAGAGCAAGGAGAATAAAAGGAGAATCAGGCTGTGAAATCAGAAACTAATCGCCAAGAAGGAGATCGAGATTTACGATGATCATAGAAGCATATCAATGGCTGCTAGTTATTTCACACGGAGAACTAGGGAAGATTAATAAAATTTTGATGTGCACAAAATTTGAATAAAATCCTCCTTATAATATTTGGGGTCCACCGTCGATCTAGATATGATGGTCCTCATGGATTTCACGGATTCAACTAGTAGGTAAGCTAACGTTTTGGATGGGAGCAAAATTTCATTGAGAAATAGTTTACTGACAATGTGGATGGTCCAAATCAGTTAAGAGAAATTATGGAAACTGATCTTGAGAAGATCGACGATGGTGGATGTTTTCCGCACAAAGAAAATGGGAGATCCACAAATCCACATATGATTGTAGATCAATGGTTAGGATTGAATCCATAAGGAAATCTATGGTGGGGAATGATTTCCACACAAAGAAGAGTGGACATCCACAAATACACATTAGATCATAGATCAACAAACATGATTTAACCTGCAAAGAAATCAATGGTTCATAAGACAAGTAGAAAGAGGAAGGTGAAGAATCACGAAAATACTTTGCGAAATGTCATAGTTCTACATTCTGCATCTCGTGATCCGGAAGATCAACGGTCAGAAAGACATCCGTAAAAGATCGACGGTGTGGAAATATTAGTGTGGAATGCATAAGGCATAGATTTCTGAAAGCAACATTTGAGTTTTTGAGAACCTAGATTCCGCTTCCCATGATATTGAAGATCAACGCTCAGGAAGACATCTGTAAAAGATCGACACTGTAGAAAGATTAGTGCGGAAAGAAGAAGGCAGAGAATTGTGAAAGAAACACTTGCTTTTTTTAGAACTCGTAATCCAAAAGATCAATGATCAGGAAGACATCCGAAAAATATTGACAGTGCGGAAAGATTAAGTGCGGAAATCTAAAAATGACGTTTTAGAAAAGTGAAAAACCCGCATTCCGCTATCCGCATCATATCTCAGATCAACGATCATGGAAGAGCCCAAGGGAGATCAACGGTGCAGAACAGTTGGTGCAGAAAGACAACTGCAGAAATCGACAAAATACATTTTGAGAAATGTCATAGATCAGCAATCCGTATTCCACACCCTATCCGAGATCTACGGTTAGGAAGAAGCCCGATATAAAATCAATGGTTCAGGATGGTTGCGGAAATGTAAAATGCGGGAGGTCATGACTAGAAGATTCATGAAGAGGCACAATAAATGAAATGTCGCAATGGTGAAGAGATTCATTTGCAGGAAGCGTGAAGGTATTTATTGGCATAATGATTGAAGGAAGAAACTCGTCTCTATGATTGCGAATGAGAAAGTCCAAGAAGTGAATGATAGACTGATAAAAATTAGTCCAGGGTGACAGGATGGGGCTAGGACATGTTATAAGTCTGCAAAGGGTGTTGTAGCATCCTTGTCTGTTGTAGCAGACAAAAAACCAGAGTGTTGTAGCATCCTTGTCTATTGTGGCAAGCAAAAACCTAGGGTGTTGGAGCATCCTTTCCTGTTGTAGTAGGAAGAAACTCAGGGTGTTGTTGTATCCTCTCTATAGGAGCAAATAAAGCAATTTTGTAGATTCATTTTTTTTTAATGAGTTTGAATTGGTGGTTTTCTATTTGAGGTTTCCACAATAAAATTTGTTTCTTAACCTGTTTGATTTAATTTTTGTTTTTATTTTTGAAAAAGAAAAAGACAATATTGATTCACCCTCCGTCTCAGTATTGTGGGATAATCCAACAATTGGTATCAGAGTAGGTTTATTCACTACATTTTAACCACTAGAAGATAGATCCTATTTAAAGTGACCACTATGGATCAACGAGAAGGTTTAGCCACCAACAGACCTCCTCTATTCACAAGAGAAAATTATGCCTTTTGGAGTGTGAGAATGAAGTGCCATCTTATGTTCCTTGGATGGAAGGTTTGGGAAGCAACTGAGAAATAGTATAAAGGATATGACCAAGCACTTACAAACCTGGAGGAACTAGGCCAATATGAAGGTAAATCCAAATCCCTAAATGCAATCTTAAGTGGGTTGACAAACTCTATATTTACAAAATTTATGTGATGCAATACTCCCAACACAAGCCTAGGATAAGCTAAATTATCTATGAAGGAGCATTTAAGTCAAAGAATACAAGATTCAGACATATAAAGGGCAGTTTGAGAGTCTCAAAATGAAAGAAGAAGAAAATATTGGGGAATACCTTCTAAGAGTAGATGAGGTTGTCAATGCTATTAGAGGTCTTGGAGGAAAATTAAAAGAGAGGGAAGTTGTGATCAAGGTACTAAGAATGTTGCTAATGAAATATGACTCAAAAGTATCCACCCTAGAAGAATGAGACGATCTTAACCATGTGACAGTAGATGAACTACATGGAATTATCACTACATATGAGATGAAAACATGACTAAATGAATCCTCAAGAAAAGAATCGACATTTAAAGCCTCATCCAAAAATAAATCAGAGAACCTAGATGATGAGGAAGCTCTTTTTATTAAAAAACTAGAGAACGGTACTGGAAAATATAAAGGAAAGCTACCCCTAAAATGTTTTAACTAGAATAATTGGACATTTTTCTTCAAAATGTACTTACCCTAAACAAGATGATAGTGATGGCAGAGAAACCTCAAAATTCCAAAAAGGGTAAAACATGAAACACGAAGAAGTCCTATGAGAAAAAGAAAATTCTCTACACCATGGAAGATAGTGCCAAGATGAAGATACAAGTGAAGATGAATAAACTAAAATTCTATTCATGGGTCTAGATACTCACGCTTCAAATAGTGACTCAGATGTAGAAGGAGAAGTAGACTTAAGAGATGAACTTGTTAGCGCTCTTGAAGAACTTGAGAAATGAAGCAAAAGAACAAACAGTCAAGTCATATCGTTAGTGAGTTGGAATCTCAACTTATAGATGCCAAAAGGATTGAGGAAGACCTAAACCTACAGCTCAAAAGGAGAATACAAGAATCTAAGATACTTGAAGAAGAGATCATACAATTCAAGAAAAATCTTGATAAAGGATCTATCAATTCAAAGTTTGAGAATAGCTCAAGGATTCTAGATGACATCTTGAATAGACAAAGAGAAGCAAGTGATAGATTTGGTTTGGGTTTTAACAAATAAAAGAAACCAGAATGATTCTCTTTCACTAATCAAGGAGGAAACAAGAAAAGCTATGATGAAGCACTAAAGAGTCCAGTTAAAAAGGAAGAGAGCAAGAAAGCTTCCCTAAACTCTCAAGATAAAAGATAAATAATATGGTGCCTAAGAGACCAAATAGATATATGTAGATATTTTTAGGTAATTGTTACTCTTGTAATAACTTTGGTCATAAAGCCTTAAATTGCATAGCTTTTGGGAAGGTTCTTGAATACAAGAATAATTCATCAAGTAATAAAACAAAAGGAAATCATAACCTTTTTACACTTCTTCAAAATATAACATAGAGTGTTACAAATGTAATAACGATGGACATATCGCAAGAGATCGTAGAATTATGACTCCTACAAAGATGATTGTTGCTATTAACTATGAAGACACAAAACAAAAGAAGTATTGGAGGGAAAATGAAGAAAATGAAAGTTTCGTGATTTCTCTATGTGCAACATAAAACCAAAACATATGACATTTGGAGAGTGGGCATTCAAAAGATATGTTCGGTGACCCAAACAAATTCATAACACTAAAAGATAATAAGGGTAAAGTTACTTTTGGAGACAATTTGTCTTCCAAGATAATTGGAAAAGGAATAGTTGTTCTCAATAACAAGATCAAAGCAGAAAATGTATTACTAGTAGAAAATCGCAAGCCTAATCTTCTTAGTGTAAGTCAAACATTTGACCAGGGGCACATCTGTATTTTTGACTTGAAGAAATGTGAGATCGGGAAAAAGGACTTAAGAAGAGTTGTTGGCACTACTATAAGAAATTCAAACAATGTATACATCGTAGAAAATGAAAATCAGTGTTACTTAAGTATGGTTGATGAAAGTTGGTTATGGAATGAGAGGATGGGACATTTAAATTTTGACAATCTTGTCAAAATAAGTAAGAAGGAAACTGTAAGAGACTTGCCTAAAATTGTAAACCCCTAAACTCAGTTTGTAGACATTGTCAACATGGGAAGAAAACTAGAGCCATTTTTAAAACAAAAGAACATATGACCTCACATCCTCTGGAAATAGTGCACACGGATCTCTGTGGACCAACAAGAAATAAAAACCTGTAGGGGGGATATTATTTCATGTTTCTCATTGATGATTACACAAGGATGACTTGGGTGGTGTTTCTCAAAGAAAAATCAGAAGCCTTTGATAAGTTCAAAATATTCAAGGCAATTGTTGAAAATGAGACACATATGAAGATCAAATGTCTTAGATAAGACAATGGGGGAGATTTTACTTCAAATGAGTTTGACGAGTTTTGTGAGAAACATGGAATCAAGAGACAATTTTCATCTTCAAAGACTTCTTAGTGGAATGGTGTGGTTGAAAGAAAAAATAAAACAGTCCAAAAAGCTTCCAGCACAATGCTTATTGAAGAAAAGTTTTCATATGCATATTGGAAAGAAGCAGTAGACATAGTTGTCTATATACTTAATAGAGGACAACTCAAAGTGAATAAGGTCAATAACCCTAAGATCAAATATGGTATGGAAGAATAGCCTCAGTCAAATATTTCAAAGTATTTGGCAATAAGTGTTACATTAAAAGGAACGAGGATGACTTTGGCAAGTTTGACTCTAGGACTGATGAAGGAATATTTATACGATATTCATCCACCAAGAAGGCATATATATGTTACAATAAAAGATTACACAATATTGTAGAAAGTGAATATGTGAGAGTAGATGATATAAAACCAAGAAGAGTAAGAAGTCATGACAATGTTGAAAATACAAATGGTGAAGAAAAGGAAAACTTGCAAGAGGATGAAAGTACTCATGATGAAGAAGGAGGTATAGAAAAGTAAGATACACAGGAAAGTGAAGAAGACTCCCAAGACTTGATACAAAAAATCCATCTAGAAGGATACAAAAGAATCATCCAGAGACACAGATCTTAGGTGATACAAATGTTGGAGTTAGTAAAAGGAGACAACTAACATTTAATGAACAAGCCCTACCCTAAATAGTAGAGCCTAAAGATTTTACAGAAGCCAGCAAAAGTAATGAATGGGTCAAAGCCATGAATGAAGAATTAGATCATATTGAGAAAAACGAGACATGAGAACTTTTCCCAAGAATGAAAGATAAGAATGTTATAGGGACCAAATGGGTTTTCAAAAACAAATTCAATTAGGATGGTCAAGTGATAAGGAACAAGGCAAGATTAGTATGTAAAGGGTATGCTCAGGTAGAAGGGATTGCTTTTGAAGAAACTTATGCTCCTATGGAAAGACTTGAAGCAATCAGAATGTTTCTAGCACTCTCAAGCCATAAAATTTTTAAAGTGTATCAGATGGATGTCAAGTCTACATTTTGAATGGAAAAATAGAAGAAGAGGTTTATATTGAACAACCTAAAGGTTTCCTACTATCATAAAACATAGACTATGTGTTCAAACTAAAAAAGACACTCTATGGTCTCAAACAAGCTCAAAGGGCCTAGTTTTCAAGGCTAGACAACTATTTAAAACAACAAGGATTTAAGAGAGGGGCCACTGAAAGTAATCTATACTTAAAAATCAAATACAAAAATATGATCATTGTTGTTGTTAATGTAGATGACATCATATTTGGAAGCAATTTACAAATACTAAGTGTAAACTTTGCTTTAGAAATGAAGAAGGAATTTAAAATGTCAATGTTGGGTGAACTAACATTATTCTTGGGGTTACAAGTTTACCAAGCAGACAAAAGAATCTTTATCTCTCAAACTAAGTACATCGAAGACATGCTCAAAAGATTTAAGATGGAAGATTCCAAACATGTTAGTACTGCAATGATCACAGGTTGTAAATTAAGTAAGGATGATGAGTCTATGGAAGTGGATCATACCATGTACAAATCCATGATAGGAAGCCTACTATATGCGACAGCTACAAGACTGGATGTGATGCAAGTTGTAGGTTTGGTTTATAGGTTCTAGTCAAGCCCCAAAGAAACGCATGTAATTTCAATAAAATGAATCTTCAAATGCTTGAAAGGGACTATGTATTATGGGTTATGGTACCCAAAAAGTCAAGATTTTATTTTAAAAAGAATTTACTAGTGCAGATTGAGTAGGAAGTGTTGATGATCGAAAATGTACCAGTGGAGCAACATTCTTCTTACAAAATTGTTTGGTCTCATGGTTAAGTAAAAGACAATCTTCCATTTCACTCTCCGCAACAAAGTCCATATATATTCCTGCTGCATCATGTTGCACCCATGTCATTTGGATGAAGGAGGAACTAGAAGACATACTTGTGAATTATGAGCACCCAATAATAATAAATTGTGATAATCCCAGTGCCATAAATATGTCAAAAAACCTTGTCATGCACTCCAAGACAAAACACATACTAATAAAATATCACTTCCTAAGAGAACAAGTATCCTAGAAGGTTGTCAAACTAGAGTATGTTGACACAAAAGAACAGGTTGATGAAATTTTCACCAAGTCACTACCTAAGGAAGCCTTTGAGCATTTTAGACAGAAGATGGGAGTGATTCATTTTCAAAAGTTGTATAGAAGAAAGCACAATTTTAAGGGGAGATATGATGACGGAGGGAGCTTTCAGAAAGAAGAAAGACAAGAAATCATCAATTGGATAACAGGTTATCCTTTGTCATTGTTGTCAAAGGGGGAGAAGGTTTATATATTGCCATCAATGGAAAAGGAGGATATTGTTGAGAATATAAGTTTTCATTGATGTCAAAGGGTTTCATGTATGACAAAGGAATAACCAGTAGATATGGTAGCATAATGAATTCAGAAATGACACAAAGGAAAGTCAATACAGAGGAATTTGGGATTCTGAGAGTGAGAGAAGACAGAGATCGATTAATCGATCACTGTAAGGATTGATGATGAACTTGTAGGCCTAATTTTGTGCAAGTATCAATGGTTGAGATCGTGGTAAGAGAAAATCCACCACTCTAGTTTAAATTCACAAGTTAGAGTTGTGAATGAGATAAATTGATAATCCTCATTCATATGCTCGAAGATCGTGTAGTGGAGATTAAAGGTGGAATAAGACCAATAGCTGAAGAAGATTCTACTGATAAAAGAGAGAGGAGGATAAAGGGTGAGTCGGGCTGCAAAATCATAAACTAATCACCAAGAAGGAGATCAATTTCAATGGACGAGGTTGATCATGGATGCAGATCAACGACTGCTAGTTATTTCGCATGGAGAACTAGTGTGGATTAATAAAATCAAGATGTGCATGAAATTTGAATAAAATCTGCCTTATGATATTTGGGGTCCACAATCGATCTAGATCTGACGGTCCTCATGGATTTCGCATATTCAAATAGTAGATGAGTTAACATTCTGGATGGGAGAAACATTTCATTGAGAAATATTTTACTGACAACATGGACAGTCAAGATCAGTCATGATAAATTACGGAAACTGGTATTGAGAAGATTGATGATGGAAAACAAAGAAAAGGGGAGATCCACAAATCCACATCTGATCGTAGATCAATGGTTAGGATTGAATCTACAAGGAAATATATGGTGGGAAATTATTTCTGCACAAAGAAGAGCGGAAATTCATAAATCTGCATTAGATCGTAGATCGACGGACAAGAGTGAACTCGCAAAAAAATCAACAGTTCATAAGAAAAGTGAAATGCGGAAGGTGAAAAGTGGAAGGTAGATAATCATGAAAATACTTTGGGAAATGTCACAGTTCAGCATTCTACATCCCATGATCTGGAAGATCGACAGTCAGAAATACATTCATAAAATATCGGCGATGCAAAAAGATTAATGTGGAAAGAGGAAGGCAAAGATTTGCGAAAGCAACGTTTGAGTTTTTGAGAACCCTCATTCTGGATCTTGCAATCCGGAAGACCGATGGTGAGAAAGACATCCATAAAAGATCGACAGTACGGAAATATTTGTGCAAAAATAAAAAGGAGGAGAATTGCGAAAGAAACGTTTGAGTTTTTGGAAACCTGCATTCTGCAACCCATAATCCAAAATATTGAAAGTCAGGAAGACATCCATAAAAGATCGACGGTGCGGAAATATTAAGTGCAGAAAGTGGAAATATCAAAAGGACATTTTGGAAAAGTAAGAAACCTCTTTTCGCTATCTACATCATATCTCAAATAAACGGTCATGGAAGAGCCCACATGAGATCAATGTTGCAGAATGGTTGGTGCAGAAAGACAACTACGGAAATAGAGAAAATATATTTTGAGAAATGTCATAGATCCGCGATCCGTATTCTGCATCCTATATGATAACTCTAGTTAGGAAGAATCTCGATAGAAAATCAATGGCTCAGGATGGTTGCGAAAATGCAAAATGTGGAATGTCACGAATGGAATATTCATGAAGAGGAATGCTCAATGAAATGGTGCAATGGTGAAGAGATGCATCTGTATGAAGCATGAAGGTATTTATTGACATAATGATTGAAGGAAATAACTCGTCTATGGGATTGCAAATGACAGAGTCCAAGAAGTGAATAACAGACTGATAAAAATCAGTCTAGGGTGGCAAGGTGGCACTAGGAGGCTATAAGTCTACAAAGGGTGTTGTAGCATCCTTTTCTGTTGTAGCAGACAGAAAACCAGGGTGTTGTAGAATCCTTGTTGGTTGGAGCATCCTTGTTTGGAGGAGTAGAGGAATCTTTAATCTTCATGTGATGTCTAACTTGAATAAGACATGGAGACTATATTGATCTACTCTTAATGTTCCATTGTAACATTTCCTAGAGATCTTGGTGCTTATGTAATGGAAGATAATAATATGTAGGATTTAAACCTTAGGATGTACAAGAATCAAAATTTGGTCAAAATGGAACATTGGTTATTGTAAGCCAAAGGTATTTTGACTTATTTTTTAGTAGAAGTATTAATTTCTCAATTTATCTACTAAATTTCATTTCAACTAATATGAGACATGACTAATGTTTGCGATCATAATAACTCTTTACATGGCACCAATATCTCACCTAGCAAATTAGATCATGTTCTCATGATTCCATTGGCCAAAATCCTAGTCAATATGACCATCTAAGCCACCCTAGAGCTTCCTCACAATCTCTAAGTGACCAACTATAATACTCCAAAATTTCATAAAAATTAAAAATTGTTCCTATGACATTAAATGTTTACAATTGTTGCTTAAGAGGGATATTTAACTATTAATAGATAACAACATTAAGGTCTAACTAATTTCTTTGTTAATTACTGTATCTGCATACTTAATTATTTTCTTCCAAAATTCAGTATTAAAGGTTGATTTATCAGGTGATTATCTGAAGTAACATGAGCTGAAAACATCTGTTTGTTTACTAGGTACTAAAGTTTTATTTTACTGTTTGTAATATGAAGGCACTTCAATTCATGACCGAGGATTACTTAGAATTTTAGATAATGCTCTGAAGTGATGCTTCTTTTATAGGTATTTTTACAGGTAAGACATTTTGTAAACCAGTTTCAGGATCACAACTAAGTTATTTCAACTAGCATAGCTAAAATGCTAGTATATTTGTTTAGTTTACAACTTTGATCGAAAAAGGAGGTATCGTCGAAACTGTATAATTACTTTTTATTTACTTACTTGTAAGCGTAAGTATTTGCAAAATACGAACATAAATCTAGGTGTTCTTCGACCTAGTTTCAATTATACTTGTTTATCATACTTTCATTAATTAATTATCATACTAGGTCCTATATACAATTCTAGAGAATGATAAATTTGCATACTATTTCATTTGATACATTATTACCTATTACCATGGTAACTCATATGTATTGTCTCAACATATATTCAAATGTTATGTAAACTATAAAAACCTAAGTCTAGGTATAGTTTTAAGGGATAAATGTTGACATTCACACATGCATGAAACTAATGAATTAAAGCAGAAAACAATTCTACTAACTACTTAGGTATTGACCAGGTGGAAATGCAATAAGATGAACATTATATCGTTAACAATTAGTATTTCTTCTTTGAGTAAGGAATGAAGAGATCATTTAATAAATAATCTATCTAACTCAAACCCTTACATGACTTAAATTTCACAAGAGATATTATATATCAATTTTTACCCTATTAAATGACCTAAACTACAATATTTTTACCCATGAATTATGCTAACCATATCGATACTTGCAATATTATGTTTATAAGTTTTCTTTAACCAAAGTTCTAGTATGGGATTATGATTTACTTCTTGCTTCACCTCAACTCACAAAAGGGGGTATTTGTATAAGTCTTTACTTCTAACATGGATATATGAAATTCTTTGCAGGTTTCATTTCACACTCTTGAACTATAGAACAAAACCCATAAAATCGAATTGAAGGTGGATTCCATGTGGTTGTTTGAGAGTGGCTAGGGTTTTGACTTTGGAACTTTAGTATATATGATTCCAAAACCCTAAAATCTCACATTTAACCTATCTTTTGCCTTGGAGAGTTGCTGTACGATCATGGCCGCATGGCCATTGGTGCCATTCCTTTAACTCTACATATACATGCCTTCTTTGCCATTACATTACCTCTGCCCGTACAGGCCTTCATTTCCATTGCATTTCTTCTCCATGTGAGGTATGCGTTTCCATTGCTTACCTCTATGAGATCTTTCTTCTGCATACTTGTTCACTTGTGAAATCTGTCTAGTTTAATAGTGTGGTCTCGGTTCCGGTTTCATTGTGGCCTTGGTTTTCGGCTTGAACAATCTCGTCGAGGTTTCTTGACAGTAGCTCTGCTCATTTGCTCGGGCATACACTTTCTTGTGGCAATGGTTTCTTTTTATGCCACTAACTATGCGACTGAGTTCAAGACTCTCTCCAGGTATATATATATATATATATATATTTTAAATTTAAACCCTTCTATATTGTTTAAGGTTTACTAAGTTTGCTCTTTTAATTAAGAATGTTTAATACCCATTGTATTTATCTTTTGCAGAACTTCTGAAATGGCTGCAGTAAGCTAGAATACACTGCATAATTCCATGAAGGGACTCCATGTTTAGCGTACAACCTGGTAAGCCTCGGCCTTACCTGAGGTTCCTTCTCTGATGGGTGTATGATGTTTTGGTTAATACTATTTCACTCGGTTTGATTATTGCCTGGATATCACTACGATGTACTCGGTTGTTTGGGAAGGTCGTATGGCCCTGACTTGAATGTTTCGATGAATTTCTTATGAATCCTTTTTAGCTGTAACTGGATTACCATGACTACTGTTGGGATAGGCCATTAGACTGTAACTTAGTTGGAAACTACAGTGGTTTTATTTATAAATTACGTTAGGGTTTTAAATTGTCAACTTGTTTAATGTTAGTCACAAAGTTGATCAGTGGTTGGTTAAAACTGATAAATGATAAAGATAGTTTGGTTTTAAAAAGGCCCTGTGTTATTTTAATACATTTTGCAGTCTTTTGAAATTTTAGTCTTTGATTCTATGGTGTTTACATCGATAAAAGAAAATGTATTTTATTAAGACATTATTATAGGGTTTTATTATTATGAAATGTTAGTAGAGATGTAATTCCTCTTGATAGAAGGGTTCGACCTTGTGACCTGGTCTAATTTGTTATTTTCATAAATTAGTTTATAATTTGAATATTAGAACTCTGTTTGTTCTTAGTAGAATTCTGCTCTACTGTGTAAAATCAATTTGGTTTACTTTTTTTTATCTTTCCTTATTTTATTGAAATATATTATAATAAACAATATATTACTGTTTTCTGTGAAATTCTTAATTACTATAATATATTTATGATATAGGTAATGTAAAAGTAAAATAAAGAATTTTGCTTAAAGTAATTGTGGATAAAACTGGCATAACCATCTTGGAAAAGAGAAAGTAAAAGAATGCTAGTTGATTGTTCTTTTTATATTTAGGGTTTGTATTTTTATTTTAATTCTAATCCCTGCACTATTTTTTTTAACTCTAAAATGGTTATTATTTGATGTTTAACTACAGTATTAAAAAAATTTGCTTAGATAATTATGCCAAACCTAAATGATTACTATATTCTATTTTTACTGTTTATTAACTATTCCTCAATTATTTTTATGTTCTTATAATGTTTAATAACTGTGTATATTTACAATAATTTAAGCTTAAAGCTAGTAATTTATTTACTGTGTAAAAAGGAGCACCATTACACACACTATGTACTAGTTTTAAAAGAGATTTCTTGAAAAATAGTTTTGTTTATGTTTAAAGTAGTGTATTCTTACTAAGGATAATTTTGAAATAGAAAAATATTTCTTCTGATCTGTCCTATAAAGAATCTATAGAAAATAAATAAACAAAATCCTACATTCTCGATTTGAATTATTCCTCAGAATTTAATCTAACCTATTGTACTAGAGTACTACCTTCTTGAAGGTGTGGAAAAATACAGCTAGGTATTTTACAAATCAGTAAATTTGAAATTACCCTATTTATTCATTCATAATTCATAATTTATAATTCATTTATATTTCCACACTAAAATGTTATTTTGTCAACATTAAGCTAGCATTATTAGGATCTTTAACTGAGAGAATAACAAGCACATCAATCAAACACAAGAGATAATGAACATAGTGTTTTTCCTCAGGGAAACCATAAATGGAGAAAACCCCACAACTTCCTTAGAGATAGAATCGACACCAAAATAGAAAATCCCAATACAGTAAGTGATCTCTCGATAGCAGTTACCTATCTTCTTATCTAGCCCTAGTGTCTTCTCCTTCCTCAACTATGCACTACACTTGAGTGTGTATGAGTTGTGTGCTAAATAGAGACTCCAGTTCTCTATTAATACTAATCCCAGCATGAATTAAACCCTACTATGGCTGACCTCTAATTGGAGAGTCTAATAACCCTAGTGCCCCAAAACTGTGGGGACTTTAACCCATAGACAATCGGAGGGTTACCCACAATGACTTGATATGATTTGTTTACATTATTGATCCTCCTGATCGAAACATCGGGGCATGACAACATGACTCAATTACATAATAGATACATCCTGGAATAAACATTGGGTTACAAGACATAAGATACATAGATGAATACATTCTGAAGCTACAAATACATCAATACTCCCTCTTAACTAGGAAGGTATTCTTTCAAAACAATTTTCAGCACTGGTCTTCTTCTCTACATCAATTGGATCATCTCGTCATCTTCAAGTCTTCTTTAGTATTCAAGTCTTCTTTGTCTTCTTTGTCTTCTTCGTCTTCAAGTCATCTTCTTCTTCAAGTCTTCTTCATCATGGGATCTACATCATAATGACTACTGGCTCATCATTGCTGGATCCTCACTCGATCTAGATCGTCATCAAGTTTGGATCATCATCACATCTGGATCAATTGATCTAGATCATCATCGAGTCTGGATCATCATCACAACTGGATCGTCACTTGATCTAGATCATCATCAAGTCTGGATCATCTTATCTGGATCACTTGATCTGGATCATCATCAAGTCTGGATCATCATCTGCTATCTCATAATGGTGCCATCTCCATTATTCTAGTCACAGGAAGTTCTACAGAGTCAATCTTGTAGGCCTACCCTTCATGTAGGTCTTCATCAACACTTATATCTAACACTTAAGTCAGAATGGCCCGCCCAGCTCTTACATCTGACCACATCTTGTCAAAAAGGCATGCCCAACACTCACATCTAACCGTATCTTGTCAGAAAGGCCCAACACTCACATCTAACCTCATCTTGTCAGAAAGGATCAGCACTTATATCCGATCATGTGCAAGCACATAGCATCAAAAAGGCTCTACACTTACATCTAACCCCATCTTGTCAGAAAGGCATTGCACTTACATTCGACCTCATCTTGTCAGAAAGGCACAGCATTCACATCTGACCATGTGTAAACACATCGTGCTAGAATGGCTCAGCACTTATATCTGACCTCATCTTGTCAGAAAGGCTCTACACTTACATTCGACCATGTGTAAACACATCACATCGAAAGGGAGTACACTCACATCTGATCATGTAGGAACTAATCCTATCATCACATCAGAATGGCCCCCAGTCCTAGACTGAGATACCTGGTAACTAAGCTGGTGCCTCCATTCTGAGAATGGTAGTTTCCCTTACATCTTTCCTACTCGACAGAATGGCCAGCACTCACATCTGACATGGGAGGAACTTAATCCTTTAGCCATGAAAGAATGGTTTAGCCCTTACATCTGATCAAGTGGGAACAGATCCCTCTATCACATCAGAATGGCTTCTCAGTCCTAGACTAAGTTTTCCTTGTAACTAACCAGGTGCATCCATTCCCAGAATGGCAGTTGCCCTTACATCTGTCCTACTTGACAGAATGGCCAGCACTCATATCTAACATGAAAGGAACCAATCCTCTCACCATGACAGAATGGCTCAGCCCTTACATCTTACCATGGAAGGAACCAATCCTCTCACCATGTCAAAATGGCTATGGGTCTCATCACTTTCCCTTGGAGGAAACCTCGATCTAGAGAACACCAAGATTCTCCCTAAAGTACTTGAACTTCAGCCTAGCCAATGGATTCATCAATACATCAGCTATCTGTTCCTCTGTCGCAACATACTAGAGCTTCACTAATCCCCTATGTACCATATCTTTGATATAGTGATACTTGATCTCGATATGCTTCGACTTGTCATGGAACACTGGATTCTCTAACAACTTCACGCAACTCTGGTTGTCACAATGTATACAAGTAGCATCCAACTGGAGATCAAATAAATCAGAGAGTAGCTTCCTTAGCCATACTACCTCAAAACTAGCTGAACAAGCTGCGACATACTCTGCTTCGGCTATAATCAATGCCACACAGGATTGCTTCTTGCCAAACCAAGAGATCACACCTGATCCCATACTGAAGCAACATCCTGAATTACTCTTCCTATGGATGGAACTACCTGCCCAATCTGAATCAACATAACCCTCCAGGTTAATTTTCTGATTCGCATCATACTTGAACCCATAATCAACTGTAGCCCTCAGGTACCTCATAATATGCTTTGCAACAATCAAGTGAACATTTCTAGGATCTATCAAGAACTAGCTCAAGGTGTTCACATCAAAGCAAATGTCTAGTCTCATGTTCATCAAGTACATCAAGGACTCAATCATTTGACGAAACATCATAACATCAATCGTCACTGATGAAACATCACTCAATAGCTTCAGGTTCAATGCCATAGGTGTGGCCATAGCCTTGCATTCCATCATCCCAAACCTCTTCAGGATCTCTACTGCATACTTACCTTGTCCAAGGAAGATTCCATCTGCACTCTACCACACCTCCATACCTAGAAAATAATGCATCATACCCAAGTCCTTCATTTCAAACTTGGCAGCAAGCTTTCTTTTTGTATCAGCAATCAACCCATCCATACCGTTCACAAATAGATCATCTACATACAGTAGAAGCATCACTAGGTTTCCATCTTCAACCTTGTCATAAAGGTTGGAATCTGCTTTACTTTTGGTAAATCCCAAACTAGATAGAAACCATCAATTCTACCATACCAACTCCTAGGTGCCTGCTTCAAACCGTACAAGGATTTATTTAATCTGCATACATGAGACTCTTTGTCATGTGTCTCAAAACCGAGTGGTTGTTCTACATACACTTTGTCTTCCACTACACCATTCAAGAAGGCAGTCTTGACATCCATCTGGTGTATCTTCCATTTCATTACTGTAGCCATAGCAAGTACCGATCTGATGGAAGTGTATCTGGATACAGGTGCAAAGGTTTCTTCATAGTCTATTCCTTCTTTCTGAGAGAAAACCCGAGCCACAAATCTTGCGTTATATTCTTCAAAGCTACCATCTGCAGTATGCTTGATCTTGTAGATCCATTTGGAAGTTACAACTGACTTCCCTTTTGGTCTTGGGAGAACATCCCAAACATCATTCTTCATGATCAATTGGTACTCTTCGATCATAGAATCCTTCCATTCTTTCCATTCTGTCGCTTCTTCATAACTAGAAGGTTCTTTATCAATGAAACCACATAGTAAAGCTACATACCCGGAGAAGGATTTGGTCCTCTTTATTGCTCTATGATTCTCTTCTAGAGCCCCATACCTTTCCGCACCTTCGATAATTTCATGTACCCAAGAAGGTTTCCTCTTATGAGGATTCTTCTCTAGAGGTGGATCTACAGATCTTTGTGGTTCTTCATATTCTTGATCTTCTTCTTGAGTTTCTTGAATCATGGTTGTATCATGAATTCTGGGTGCTTCTGCTTCTTCAAGTTCTTCAGCAGGTCTCTTTCTGGATTTGTTGTATGTTGTGTCTTCATAAAATGTCACATCCTTGCTGATGTCAATATTCTTGTATCTTGGGAAATGGATTCTGTAAGCTTTCAAGCTTTCAGAGTATCGCACAAATATACCCTTCTTTCCTAAAGGATCTAATTTTGTTCTCTTCTCTTTTGGAATGTATATGTACATAGGACAGCCGAATATTCTGAGATGGCTGACTTCTGAATTCTTTCCAGAGAAGAATTTTTCAGGAGTCTTGTTCTCGAGTACTCTATGTGGAATAAGGTTCTGTACATACACCGTTGTTCTGGCAGCTTCAGCCCAAAGATGTATAGGAATATCTTGATCATGAAGCATAGCTCTTGCAGCTTCCATGATGTTTTTGTTCTCCCCTTCCGCAATCCCATTATGTTTTAGATTATAAGGAGCGAACAACTCCCTCTTAATCCCTGATTCTTTACATAGCTCTTTGAATTCATTCGAAGTGAATTCTATGCCATTATCTAATCAAAAGGTATTGATCTTCTTTTTAGTGTGATTCTCGATCAAGGCTTTGAATTCCTTGAAATTGCTGAATACTTCATCTTTGTTCTTCATGAAATAAACCCATGTCTTCCTAGAAAAATCATCAATAAAAGAAACATAATATGCATACCCTCTTAGTGAGCTTGATGACATAGGACCGCATACATCAGAGTGGATGATTTCCAAGATTCCTTTTTCTTTGCTTTCACTACTTGGAAATGTCTTCTTTGTGTTCTTCCCTTTCGCACATCCTTTGCAGACCCCGTCATGTTTTTCTTGTATTTCTGGAAGACCTTTAACAGTTTTGCTTGCAAAAGGTAGTGCTCTATAATGCACATCTGCAAGCCTTCTATGCCAAAGTTCACTTGGCTCTACTATTTCATGGACCCAGGCTTGTTTTGGATGGCCCTTCAATTTTTACAAACCTCCTTCTTGTTCTCCAATCACCACTGCATCATCGATAGTCTTTCCTCTTGGCCACATGATGACTTGACTATCTATGAATGCAACCCTCATTCCTTTTGCATCCAATGTTGATATGGAGAGAAGGTTATTCTTTAGTCCTGGCACAAACAATACTTCCTTCATTGTTATATACTTTCCAGATTCTAGCTTATAGGAAGATTCCCCACTACCCTTTATTGGATATTGGTAGTCATCTCTGAGCTTCACCTTGTGAGGTGATTCATGTTCTGAAATTTTCACAAAGGATTCCTTGAATCCAGTCATATGTTCAGAGGCCTCAATATCAATAAGCCAATCATCACTTCGATGAGTAATGTTTCCCGTGTGAGTGGAGATCAAAACATATTCATCCTCGCCTAAAGAATCTTCACTTTCATATCTGGTTCTCTTCGATGAAGGTTCATCATCCTCTGTAGCATGAGCATGATGTCTTCTCTTGCTTCCCTTCTTCTTGTGAGAGATACTTTTGTTCTTAGGCAAATCTCTAGAAAAGTGTCCTTTTTCATCACATGTATAGCAAATGAACTTAGACCTATCTCTAGGCTTTCTAGAGTTATTCCTATGATGAGAGTACTTGCTTCTATGATGGCTGGATTTGGATTTCTTGGATTGTACTGTGAGAGCTTGATCTTCACTTCCCATCTTCTCTTCTCGAGCTGTTATCCGAGATTCTTCTTGAGAACATTCTTCCCACAGTCTGTTGAACTTGACTAACTTCTTTCTGGTAGAAATCCCTTGAATGAAAGAGTCCCATGTCCTAGGGAGACCATTCAAGGTGGTCATCACAATTTCTGCATTTTCCACTTCTTCATCTACTACTTCTAATTATTCCTTGATCTAGTAAACCCTTGTTAAGTAATATTGAATGGTCTTTGCATTTTGGATCTTCACATTCTTCAGTTGATTCCTCAGAGTCATCTTCTGGTTTATCTTCTTCCCTTCAAACAATTAGGTTAGGGCATGAGACATAGCTTTAGGTTTCTTGAGAGAGGACACCTATGGGATAAGGTGATCCTTGATAGAATCAACAATGATCCTCTTTGTCGTAACCAACTTATTCTTATGCAAGGCCTTATCCTCATCTCGCTCTGGAACGGGAACCTTCTCATGGATGTAGGAGTCCAACTCATTTTCTTTCAGGACCAGGGAGATCCTATACTTCTAGGCTTGGAAGTTATCAGCTCCCTCAAGTTTTTCATCAAGCTTGGTATGATGAGACATCTTAACTAAGAACCTCAAATGGAAATACAAAAGATTTATATCTTACCAGGTCAAGATATCGGATCTGGATTTGGAGCTAAAATCTTGCAGTGCTTGATCATGAGAAAATTAGGGTTTTGCTTTTCTGGAGTTCTGTCCACCCAAATGCCTTGAAATTTATCCCTAACTTTGATTTTTTGGAGGAGATCAATATAGGCCTAGGCTCACTAAAAAATTCCTCTTCTAAGAAAATCCCTAATTTCTGGCAGCAGTGTCAGGTCCAAAATTGAAAAACCTCAGAATTGGATTCTACATCGACATAAAGATGTGCCCTCAAGAGGAGAGTTATTCCACCTTACTTTTGCTGAAAATCTGTGGAGGAAGACCCACAAACTAGAAATCCCTAGTTCCCATAGCTACATAGTGCCTTCTTCTCAGGTTAGCTCTGATACCATGTTAGTTTTTCAACATTAAGCTAGCATTATTAGTATCTTTAACTAAGAGAATAACAAGCACAACAATAAAAAACATGAGACAATGAACAAAGTGTTTTTCCTCAGGGAAACCATAAATGGAGAAAACCCCGCAACTTCCTCAGAGATAGAATCAACATTAAAATAGAAGATCCCAATACAGTAAGTGATCTCCTGACAGCAGTAACCTCCTTCTTATCTAGCCCCAATGTCTTCTCCTTCCTCAACTATGCACTACACTTGAGTGTGTATGAGTTGCATGCTAAATAGAGCCTCCAGTTCTCTATTTATACTAATCCCAGCATGACTAAAACCCTACTAGGGCCAACCTCTACTAGGAGAGTCTAATAACCCTAGTGCCCCAGAACTAGAGGGACTTTAACCCTTAGAAAATCAAAGGGTTACCCACAATGACTTGACATGACTTGTTTACATTATTGATCCTCCCGATCGGAACATTGGGGCATGACAACATGACTCAATTACATAATAGATACATCCCGGAATAAACATCGGGTTACAAGACATAAGATACATAAATGAATACATTCCAAAGTTACAAATACATCAACATTCTGTCTTAACTAGGAAGGTATTCTTTTGACACAATTTTCAGCACTGGTCTTCTTCTCTGCATCAACTGGATCATCTCGTCATCTTCAAGTCTTCTTTAGAATTCAAGTCTTCTTTGTCTTCAAGTCTTCTACATCTTTGAATCTTCTGAGTCTTCAAGTCATCTTCTTCTTCAAGTCTTCTTCATCACAGGATCTGGATCATAATGACTACTGGCTCATCGTTACTGGATCATCACTTGATCTGGATCATCATCAAGTCTGGATCACTTGATCTGGATCATCATCGAGTTTGGATCATCATCACAACTAGATCATCACTCAATCTGGATCGTCATCAAGTCTGGATCATCTTATCTGGATCACTTGATTTGGATCATCATCAAGTCCGAATCATCATTTGCTATCTCATAATGTTGCTATCTCGATTCTTCTCATCACAGAAAGTTCTACAGAGTCAATCCTGTAGGCCTACCCTTCATGTAGGTCTTCATCAATGCTTATATCTGACACTTAAGTCAGAATGGACTACCCAACTCTTACATCTAACCACATCTTGTTAAAAAGGAACACCCAACACTCACATCTGACCGCATCTTGTCAGAAAGGCCCAACACTCACATCTGACTTCATCTTGTTAGAAAGGCTCAGCACTTATATCCGATCACGTGCAAGCACATCGCATCGAAAAGGATATGCACTTACATCCGACCCCATCTTGTCAGAAATACACTGCACTTACATCTGACCTCATCTTTTCAGAAATGCCCAGCACTCACATCTGACCATTTGTAAACACATCTTGCCAGAATGGATCAACACTTATATCCGACCTCATCTTATCAGAAAGGATTTGCACTTACATTCAACCATGCGTAAACACATCACATTGAAAGGGAATACACTCACATCTGATCACGCAGGAACTAATACTATCATCACATCAAAATGGTCCCCAATCCCAGACTGAGCTAGCTGGTAACTAAGCAGGTGCATCCATTCCTAGAATGGCAATTGCCCTTACATCTTTCCTACTTGATAGAATGGCCAAAACTCACATCTGACATGGGAGGAACTTAATCCTTTAGCCATGATAGAATGGTTTAGCCCTTACATCTGATCAAGTGGGAACACATCCCTCTATCACATTAGAATGGCTTCTTAGCCCTAGACTGAGTTTTCCTTGTAACTGACCAGGTGCCTCCATTCCCAGAATGGAAGTTGCCCTTACATATGTCCTACTCGACAAAATGTCTAGCACTCATATCTGACATGGAAGGAACCAATCCTCTCACCATGACAGAATGGATCAGCCCTTACATCTGACCATGGAAGGAACCAATCCTCTCACCATGTCATAATGGCTATGGGTCTCATCACTTTCCCTTGGAGGAAACCTCGATCTGGAGAACACCAAGCTTCTCCCTGAGGTACTTGAACTTCAGCCTAGCCAATGGCTTCATCAATAAATTGGCTATCTGTTCCTCCATCACAACATACTGGAGCTTCACTACTGCCCTCTGCACCATATCCCTGATATAGTGATACTTGATCTTGATATGCTTTGACTTGTCATGGAACACTGGATTCTCTGACAACTTCATGCAACTCTGGTTGTCACAATGTATACAAGTAGCATCCAACTAGAGATCAAATAAATCAGACAGTAGCTTCCTCAACCATACTACCTCACAACTAGCTGAACAAGGTGCGACATAATCTGCTTCAGCTGTACTCAGTGCCACATAGGATTGCTTCCTGCTAAACCAAGAGATCACACCTGATCCCATACTGAAGCAACATCCTAAAGTACTCTTTCTATCGATGGCATTTCCTACCCAATTTGAATCAACATAACCCTCTAGGTTAATTTTCTGATTCACATCGTACTTGAGCCCATAATCAACCATACCCCTCACATACCTTAGAATATGCTTTGCAGCAATCAAGTGAACATTTCTTGGATCTTTCAAGAATTGGCTCAGGGTGTTCACAACAAAGCAAATGTCTAGTCTCGTGTTCGTCAGGTACATCAAGGACCCAATAATCTAACGATACATCATAGCATCAACCGTCTCTAATGAAGCATCACTTAATAGATTCAGGTTCAATGCCATAGGTGTGGCCATAGCCTTGTAGTCCATCATTCCAAACCTCTTCAGGATCTCTACTGCATGCTTCCCTTGTCCAAGGAAGATTCCATCTGCACTCTGCCACACCTCCATACCTAGAAAATAATGCATCATACCCAAGTCATTCATTTTGAACTCAGCAGCAAGATTTCTTTTCGTATCAACAATCAACCCATCCATACCTCTCACAAATAGATCATCTACATATAGTAGAAGCATCACTGGGTTTCCATCTTCAACCTGGTATTAAAGGTTGGAATCTTCTTTAGTTTTGGTTAAGCCCAAACTGGATAGAAAGCCATCAATTTTTCCGTACCAAGTCCTGGGTGCCTGTTTCAAACCGTACAGGGATTTATTTAATCTGCATACATGAGACTCTTTGTCATGTGTCTCAAAACCAAGTGGTTTTTCTACATACACTTCCTATTCCACTACACCATTCAAGAAGGAAGTCTTGACATCCATCTGGTGTATCTTCCATTTCATTACTACAGCCAGAGCAAGTACCGATCTGATGGAAGTGTATATGGCTACAGGTGCAAAGGTTTCTTCATAGTCTATTCCTTCTTTCTGAGAGAAACCCCAAGCCACAAATCTTGCCTTATATTTGTCAATGTTACCGTCTGCACCATGCTTGATCTTGTAGATCCATTTGGAAGTTACAATTGAATTCCCTTCTGGTCTTGGGACAACATCCCAAACATCATTCTTCATGATTGATTGGTACTCTTCAATCATATCATCCTTCCATTCTTTCCATTCTGTCACTTCTTCATAACTTGAAGGTTCTTTATCAATGAAATCACATAGTAAAGCTACATACCTGGAGCAGGATCTGGTCCTCTTTCTTTCTCTGTGATTCTCTTTTGGAGCCCCATACCTTTCTGCACCTTGGATAATTTCACGTACCCAAGAAGATTTCCTCTTATGAGGATTCTTCTCCAGAGGTGGATCTACAGTTCTTTGTGGTTCTTCATATTCTCGACCTTCTCCTTGAGTTTCTTCATTCATGGTTGTATCATGAATTCTGGGTGCTTCTGCTTCTTCAGGTTCTTCAGTAGTTCTCTTTCTGGATTTGTTGTATGCTGTGTCTTCATTAAATGTCACATCCCTGCTAATTTCAATCTTCTTGTATCCTAGAAAATAGATTTTGTAAGCCTTCAAGATTTCAGAGTATCCCACAAATATACCCTTCTTTCTTGAAGGATCTAATTTTGTTCTCTTCTCTTTTGGAATATGTATGTACACAGGACAACCAAATTTTTTGAGATGGCTGACTTCTGGTTTCTTGCCAGAGAATACTTCTTCATAATTCTGGTTCTTGAGTACTCTATGTGGAGTACAGTTCTGTACATACACCACTGTTCTGGAAGCTTCAGCCCAAAGATGCATACAAAAATCTTGATGATGAAGCATAGCTCTTGTAGCTTCCATGATGGTTCTGTTCTTCCATTCCACAATCCGATTCTGTTTTGGATTATAAGGAGTGGACAACTCCCTCTTAATCCTTGATTCTTTACATAACTCTTTGAATTCATTCGAAGTGAATTCTCCGCCATTATCTGATCGAAAGGTATTGATCTTCTTTTCAGTGTGATTCTTGATCGAGGATTTGAATTCCTTGAACTTGCTGAATACTTCATCTTTGTTCTTCATGAAGTAAACCCATGTCTTCCTAGAAAAATCATCAATAAAATAAACATAATATGCATACCCTCTTAGTGAGCTTGATGAAATAGGACCACATACATCGGAGTGGATGATTTCCAAGATTCATTTTTCTTTTCTTTCGCTACTTGGAAATGCATTCTTTGTGTTCTTCCCTTTTTCACATCCTTTGCAAACCCCGCCATGTTTTGCTTGTATTTCTGGAAGACCTTCAACAACTTTGCTTGCAAGAGGTAGTGCTCTGTAATGCACATCTGGAAGCCTTCTATGCCAAATTTCACTTGGTTCTAGGATGTCATGGACCAAGGCTTGTTCTGGATGGCCCTTCAATTTGTACAAACCTCCTTCTTGTTCTCCAATCACCACCGCATCATTGATAGTCTTTCCTCTTGGCCACATGATGACTTGACCACTTATGAATGCAACCCTCATTTCTTTTGCATCCAATGCTGATATGGAGAGAAGGTTCTTCTTGAGTCTTGGCACAAACAATACTTCCTTCATTGTTATAGACTTTCAAGAGTCTAGCTTACAGGAAGATTCCTCACTACCCTTTATTGGATATTGGTAGTCATCACCTAGATTCACCTTGTGAGGTGATTCATGTTCTAAAAGTTTCACAAAGGATTCCTTGAATCCAGTCATATGTTTGGAGGCCCCACTATCAATAAGCCAATCAACTCTTCCATGAGTAATGTTTCCCATGAGAACGGAGATCAAAACATATTCATCCTCGATTGAAGAATCTTCACTTTCATATCTGGTTCTCTTCGATGAACGTTCATCATCCTCTATAGCATGAGCATGATGTCTTCTCTTACTTCCCTTATTCTTGTGAGAGCTACTTTTGTTCTCAGGACAATATCTAGAAAAGTGTCCTTTTTCATCACATGTATAGCAAATGAACTTAGACCTATCTCTAGGCTTTCTAGAGTTATTCCTCTGATGAGAGTACTTACTTCTATGATGGTTGGATCTGGGTTTCTTGGATTGTATTGTGAGAGCTTGATCTTCACTTCCCATCTTCTCTTCTCGAGCTGCTATCCAAGATTCTTCTTGAGAAAATTATTCCCACAGTTTGCTGAACTTGACTAACATCTTTCTAACACAAATCCCTTGAATGAAAGAGTCACATGTCCTAGGGAGACCATTCAAGGTGGTCATCACAATTTCTGCATTCTCCACTTCTTCATCTACTGCTTCTAATTGTTCCTTGATCTGATAAACCCTTGTGAAGTAATACTAGATGGTCTCTACATTCTATATCTTCAAATTCTTTAGTTGATTCCTCAGAGTCATCTTCTGGTTTATGTTCTTCCCTTCAAACAATTTGGTTAGGGCATCAAACATAGCTTTAGGTGTCTTAAGAGAGGACACCTGTGGGATAAGGTGATCCTTGATAGAATCAGCAATGATCCTCTTTTCCATAACCAACTTCTTCTTATGTAAGGCCTTAGCCTCATCTCCCTCTGGAACTAGAACCTCCTCATGGATGTAGTAGTCCAACTCATTTTCTTCGAGGACCAGGGAGATCCTATACTTCCAGGCTCGGAATTTATCATTTCCCTCAAGATTTTCATCAATCTTGGTATGATGAGACATCTTAACTAAGAGCCTCAAATGGAAATACAAAATATTTATATCTTACCAGGTCTCAAGATGTCAGATCTGGATTTGGAGCTGAAATCCTACAGTGCTGGATCAGGAGAAAATTAGGGTTTTGCTTTTCTAGATTTCTGTCCACCCAAATGCCTTGAAATTTATCCCTAACTTTGATTTTGGGGAGGATATCAATCCAGGCCTAGGCTCACTGAAAAATTCCTCTTCTGTGAAAAGCCTTAATTTTCGGCAGCAGTGTCGGGTCCAAAACTGTGAAACCTTAGAATTGGATTCTGCTTCGACAGAAAGATGTGCCCTAAGGAGGAGAGTTATTCCACCTTAATTTTGCTGAAAATATGTGGAGGAAGATCCACGAACTAGGAAGCCCTAGTTCCCATAGCTACACAGTGTCTTCTTCTCAGGTTACCTCTGATACCATGTTAGTTTTTCAACATTAAGCTAGCATTATTAGCATCTCTAACTGAGAGAATAACAAGCACAACAATCAAACACAAGAGACAATGAACACAGTGATTTTCCTCAGGGAAACCATAAATGGAGAAAACCCTGCAACTTCCTCAGAGATAGAATTAGCACCAAAATAGAAAATCCCAATACAGTAGTGATCTCTCGACAGCAGTAACCTTCTTCTTATCTAGCCCCAGTGTCTTCTCCTTCCTCAACTATGCACTACACTTGAGTGTGTATGAGTTGTGTGCTAAATAGAGACTCTAGTTCTCTATTTATACTAATCTCGACATTACTAAACCCCTACTAGGGCCGACCTCTACTAGGAGAGTCTAATAACCCTAGTGCCCCAGAATTGTGGGGACTTTAACCCTTATACAATCGGAGGGTTACCCACAATGACTTGACATGACTTGTTTACATTATTGGTCCTCCTGATCAGAACATCAAGGCATGACAACATGACTCAATTACATAATAGATACATCCAGAAATAAACATCAGGTTACAAGAGATAAGATACATAGATGAATACATTCTGAAGTTACAAATACATCAACATAAAATACTTCCTTCAATTAATTCTAAAAATAGATGAAGCAAACACATAACCATATTATTTCCTAAATTCATTCCTTCTTGTTTCTAAGTATGCATAGAGAAATTAGAAAAAACAATATGTAGAACCTAGAAATGTAGTAGAGGAGACAACAAATTAAGGAACCTGTTCCTCCCAACCAACTCCTGAAGATAGCTGAACTGCAAATCTTAGGACCCTCGAGCCTATCTACTAGTCAACCTAGTTGAAAGAACTAGGTGAGAGAATTGGTTGAGAAACCTCTACGACTCCACTGAGTAATCAGCAGTAGTCTTTCTGCTTGTAGCAATATGAACTAAACTTAAATTAGTTGCACTAGTTCAAAAATTCAACACTTTTCACTCAAAACATCTGCTAGTTCCCTCCATCGAATTTCTTGTGCACTAATTTCACTTAGAAATTTCACAATTCTAGAATGAGCAGCCTCAGCTGAATTCAATGGGAATTTTTAGTAGCATGCCTAGGTATTTTGGGTTAGTTTTCACTTAAGGAGCCACCTGCTCTTGTTCCAATTTCTTAGGGAATGACCACAAAAATAGGGAAGGTTCCTCCTGCAACAACTAGAAGTAGTGTTAGGATGCTTCCAAGTGTCAATCTATGCTCAACCCATCATATTCCACCAAGTGGCTAGTAAAACACTAATTTAATAGCCTCATTAAGTTGTCGTCTCATCTTTCATGTATTAATTAATAAAATGTTTAGCAATTACATGCAACTATCCTTGATCCCACTTGGTCATTAATTACAAACTTTATAATAAAATTATAACATAATGTCTCCTAAAACATAAAATGTTTTGCAAATTTGGGGTATGTGAAATACACACCCCCTTAAATATAACGTCGTCCTCGATGTTATTTATTCATTGTCCTCAAAGTTTCCCTAGAACATAATTGGATATGCTTCCTGCATATGACTGTCCAATTCCCAGGTGGCTTCTTTGGGGCTAAGGTGCTTCCATTGCACCTTCACCTTCCCAATGGTGTGATTTCAAAGCAAGATCTCCCTCGTTTTGATCATACAATACGGTTCCACCAGAAAATCTCCTTCGGTTTCCACGTGCACATCATTCCAATTTATAACACGAGTAGCATCATGCACATATTTTTTAATAAAGAGATATGAAAAGCATTATGAACCTTCAAATTTGGTGGTAAATCCAGTTGATATGCCACCTGTCCCATTCTAGATAGTATCTCAAAAGGCCCACAATATCGGGGTTCCAACTTAGGACAACTTCCTAATTTCAAAGAAATATTTTTAGGCCTTACCTTTATAAAGACATGTTCGCGCACCTGGAACTTTTTCTGAGTTCTTTTAAGATCTGGTTGACTTTTCTGTCTATCGTACGCAACTTTTAAGTTACCTTGCACCTATTTTACAATTAACTCCATCTTCTTTAGTAGTTCAGGTCCTAGTACTAACCTCTCAACTGGGTTACTCCATGAGATGGGGGTATTGCAGTTTCCGCCATACAAAATTTTAAATGGGTTGTATCTTGTTGAATCTTAGTAGTGATTGTTATAAGCAAACTCTACCAGGTGTAAGTAATCTTCCCATTTACCTAGATGTTCCTTAACATACATTCTGAGCATATCTTCCAACACTTGATTCACCTTTTCAGTCTGTCCAATCGTCTGGGGATGAAAAGAGGTACTGAAATTTAAAGTAGTATTCATACCTTTAAATAACGACTTCCAAAAATTGTCCATAAGCTTAGGGCCTCTATCTAAAATTATAACTTTTGGTATCCCATGTAAACGCAATATTTGTTTCATGAATATATCAGCAATATTAGTGGCCTTGCAGGTGGTCTTTCCAGGTAGAAAATGAGTTGCTTTACTAAGTTTATCAACAACTACCATTATCGAGTCATTCAGATTTTGATTTCTAGGTAGACCTGTAATAAAATCAAGACTAATTATTTCCCATTTCCAGCTAGGGATGGGTGATGGCTGTAATAAACTGGATGGATCCTAGTGTTCAGTCTTAACTTGTTAACATTCAAAACACTTGGAAATGTATTCTTTCAGTTCATTCTTCATGTTTGGCCAAAAATAATCCTTCCGTAACATGGTGATAGTCTTTTGATAACCAAGATGTCCTAAGTAAGGAGTCTTATGAATTTCATTTAAAACCAATAACTTAATTTTAGGTACATTAGGTATATACAACCTATTTTTATATTGTATTATTTGTTTTTCATTTAGAATATACCCTGTACTTAAAATTTCAGTTAAATTTTCTACTACTTTTGCTTGTAATTTCTAATAATTTTCATCAATTTTACCCCTTCCTCTAACTGTTCTTCTAAATCTATTTTATAAGTGTTGATTGTTGCTACAAAATTTAGTCTTTAATTTCTACTTAGAGCATCAACAACCTTATTTTATTTTCCCTTAATATGTTGGATCTCGAAATTGTACTTGCTAAGGAAAGCTACCCACCTAGCTTTCCTTGCGTTTAAGTTAGGTTGATCCAACAAATATTTTAATCCTTTATTATCTGTCATTAACATAAATTTTGTTCCGATTAAGTGATGGTACCACATCTTCAAAGCATATATGACAACAACCAGCTCTGAATCATAGGTTGCGTATTTTTTCACATGAATTTTAAGATTCCTAGACTCATATGCAATTACGTGTCCTTCTTGAGTTAAGACCCCACCTATACCATCGTTGCATGTGTAAGTGCATACTACGAAGTCTTTATTAGGGTCATCAATTCTTAATATTGGTGTAGTAGTTAATAATGTTTTCAAGTTATAAAACTTTCTTCACACTTGATTCCACTTGAATTTCTTCCCTTTCTTTTGTAAATAAGTTATGGGATTGGTGATTCTTGAGAACCCCTCAATGGATCTTCGATAGTAGCCTGTAATACCCATAAATGACCACATGTTAGTCACATCGTTTGGGACTGGCCATTCTTCAATTTCTTTTATATTTTATGGATCAACTGAGATCCCTTATTTAGTTACTACATGGGCCAAGTACTATATTTTATCCTTAAAGAAACCGCACTTACTAAATTTAGCGTAAAGTTGATGTTCTCTCAATTCTTGTAAAACAATTTTTAAGTGTTCCTCGTCTTCTTCTCTAGACTTAGAATAAATTAGAATTTCTTCAATGAATAACACTACAAATTTATCAAGGTACTTATGCAATACATTATTCATTAAGCAAATGAAGACATATGGGGAATTAGTAATCCCAAATGGCATAACAACAAAATCATAGTGACCATATCTAGTCCTAAAAGTTGTTTTAAAAATGTATTGATCTTTGATTCGGACCTGGTGATAACCAGATCGTAAGTCAATGTTTGAAAATACTATTTCTCCATGCATCTCATCAAACAGATCATCTATGCAAGGCAACGGGTATCTATTCTTAATGGTCATTTTATTTAGTTGACGGTAGTCAATGCATAAGTGTAGAGTATCGTCCTTCTTTTTAACGAAAATAACAGGTGCTCCCCAAAGAGACACGCTGGGTCTTATATATTTTTTATCAATAAGTTCCTTTAACTGTGATTTTAATTCATTTAGTTCCAATATATTCATCTGGTAAGGGGCCTTTGAGCTGGGCACTGCACCAAGTACCAACTCAACAGTGAATTCTAACTCCCTTTTCGTAGATAGTCCCAAGATTTCTTCTGAAAATACATACAAATACCCTCTTAAGATGGGAATATATTTCAATTTTAGTTTATCTTCATTATTATTATGTTCTCCATTAATTACAGTCACAATAAAGGCTTTACAACCCTTCCGAACAATTCTCTTTAATTGCAAAGCAGAAATTTTTCTAATAGTTGTTTTCCTAGGGATTCCTATTACGGTTATTGTTTCTCCTTCATTATTTATGCAAGTAAAATTTTTATCGAAATAGTTCAGAACTAATCTATGTTGTTCTAACCAGTCCATACCAATTAACATGTCATAAGATCCTAAAGGAAGTACATTAAGCTTCACAGAGGTTTCAAACAGATCCATACTTACAGTACAATCTTTTATAAAACTAATCACTTTTCTTTTTGCTTCAGTAGCTAGTTGAACTAACCATGAATTTGCAAAATTTTCTACTAATAACTTGCATCTTTCTACTAAATCAGGAGAAATATAACTCAAGATAGCCCCTGGGTCAATTAAAATAGAAATGGGTGCTTGATTCAACTTACCTTCTAATTACACCATGGTTGGTAATCTGGCTTCATGTTTTCCAGTGCTGCATTGATCATGGGCATTGTCCTTGCTAAGTTACCAACAATCATCTCCTCCTACACCATATGTATGTTGCTGACAATCTTCTTTCTGTTAGTGTAGAATGATGCATAATGAGGCCCATTACACTCCCAACACTTTACTGGTTCTTTACGTTCATTATTCTTAATATAATTGTTGTGATTATTAGTAGGTTCTTTATTTCTAGGGCCATTAGGGTTTAACTGTGCATTACCTTTATTTCCTTGGAAATTCTTACTAGGAAAATTACGTGTGTTATTATTCCTAAAATTATGGTTAGGTGTGAAACCCTTCTTCTTTTGTTCAAAATTATTAGACCTTTTAGCCTTCCAGTTTGACATGCTTTCCTTTTTGTGGTTCTACTCATAGCAAAAGATTTCCTTTCACATAGACTCCTCAAGGGTTTTTGGATTATCGTATTCAATTTTGTCTTTAATGTGAAAAGGTAAAAAACTTAGAAACCATTGTACCTTAGGCTTCTCATCCACAATGTAACGCACGTAACGTATAAAACTTAAAAATTTACTGTTTAATTCTTTCATGTTCATATTTCCCAGTTTTAGTTCATAGAATTCCTTCGCTCACTCTTCGTAGTACTATTCCGATAGAAAATTTTTTTAAAGTATTTCTTAAAGGTACTCTAGGTAATGTTCTTTTCCCTAATATGTTTTACTCATTTTAAATCCTGCCACCAAATATATGCCTTTCTCGTTAAGTTGTAAATGGCCATCCTTGCTTTTAGCTAGTTAGAGTAATTATAGATTTGGAAATACTTCTTCATTCCAGATAGCCATGATTCAGTTTATTCACCTTTCTCAGTTTCACCATTGAAAGTGGGTGGTTTTATCTTCTTAAATTCTCCTGAAATTTCTTCATAAGGCTTAGTTTTTTTTCTTGATTTGTATTTATCTTCATTGCTATCACTAGTGTATTGACGATTCTTCCTTTGTGATTCACCATAAATTTCAAAGGACGATCTACTTTCAATTTTAGACTGTTTATACTTTTTACTTTTTGTTAGTAGGACATATTTTCAGATCCTATCTATTTATCTTTTTCTTCACTCTGAAAATTTTCCATCAGTATTTGGTTCAACTCTTCTTGAGCTCTCATAATTCTTTCATTTTCTTTTTTAACTGTTTCAATCCCAGTTCTTAATTCTTTAACAGTTTGTAATGATTCTGAAGAATTGTTAGCTATTTCTTCTTGAACTGGTTCTCTTCTAGAATTATTTTGTTCATTAAATAGGGAATCCTCATCTGGATATTCCTCGAGTCTTTCCATACCTGCAGTTCTAACTCAGAAACATTTTCTGGTAATAACGTTTCCAAAAAGAAAAATAATAATAATCAGTATGCATGCATTTAATTTATTGTTTTTCTATGTAGGTTGAGCCTCATTCAAGCCTAGTGTCTGAACATGTGCTCTGATACCACATGTAATACTCCAAAATTTCATAAAAATTAAATTTTTTCCTATGACACTAAATGTTTACAATCATTGCTTAAGAGGGACATTTAACTATTAATAGTTAACAGCATTAAGGTCTAACTAATTCCTTTGTTAATTACTGTATCTGCATACTTAATTATTTGCTTCAAAAATTCAGTATTAAAGGTTGATTTATCAAGTGATGGTCTAAAGTAACATGACCTGAAAACATCTGTTTGTTTACTAGGTACTAAAGTTTTATTTTACTATTAAAGGCACTTTAGTTCATGTCCGAGGCTTACTTAGCTTTTTAGCTAATGCAGTGAAGTGATGCTTCTTTTACAGGTCTTTTTATAGGTAAGACATTTTGTAAACTAGTTTCAGGATGGAGATTAAGTTATTTCAGCTAGCATAACTAAAATTCTAGTATATTTGTTTAGTTTACAACTTAGATTGAAAAAGGAGGTATCGTTGAAACTGTATATTTACTTACTTGTAGGCATAAGTATTCGGAAAATACGAACATAAATATAGGTGTTCTTCTACCTAGTTTCAATTATACTTGTTTATCATACTTTCATTAATTAATTATCATACTAGGTCCTATATACAATTCTAGAGAACGATAAATTTGCATACTAGGTCATTTGATACATTATTACCTATTACCATGGTAACTCATATGTATTGTCTCAACATATATTCAAATGTTATGTAAACTAGAAAAACCTAAGTCTAGGTATAGTTTTAAGGGATAAATGTTGACATTCACACATGCATGAAACTAATGAATTAAAGCAGAAACTAGTTCTACTAACTACTTAGGTATTGACCAGGTGAAAATGCAATAATATGAACATTATATTGTTAGCAACTAGTATTTATGCTTTGAGTAAGGAATGAAGAGATCATTTCCTAAAGAATCTATCTAACTCAAACCCTTACATGACTTAAATTTCAAAAGAGATATTATATATCAATTTTTATCCTATTAAATGACCTAAACTACAATATTTTTACCCAAGAATCATGCTAACCATATCTATACTTGCAATATTATGTTTATAAGTTTTCTTTAACCAAAGTTATAGTATGGGATTACGATTTAATTCTTGCATCACCTCAAATTATACAAGTGGGTAGTTGTATAAGTCTTTACACTTAACATGGTTATATGAAATCCTTTGCTGGTTTCATTTCATACTCCCAAACTATAGAAAAAAACCCATAAAATCGAATTGAAGGTGGAGTCCAAGTGGTTGTTTGATAGTGGCTAGGGTTTTGAATTTAGAACTTTACTATATATGATTCCAAAACCCTAAGATATTGCAGTTACCCTATCTTTTTCCTTGGAGAGTTGCTGCAGGCTCATGGCCGCATGGACATTGGTACCATTCCTTTAACTTTGCATATTCATGCCTTCTTTTCCATTACATTACCTCTGCACGTAAAGCCCTTCATTGCCATTGCTTTTCTTCTACGTGTGAGGTCTTCGTTGCCATTTCTTACCTCTGTGAGAGCTTTCTTCTGTGCACTTGTTCACTTGTGAACTCTGTCTGGTTTAATAGTGTGGTCTCAATTCCGGTTTCATCGTGGCCTGGGTTTTCAGCTTGAAAAATCTCGTCGAGGTTTCTTGACTGTAGCTCTGCCTATTTTCTTAGGCATACTCTTTCTTTTGGCTAGGGTTTCTGTTTAAGCCACCAACTACGTGGCCAAGGTCAAGACTCTCTCTAGGTATATATATATATTTTTAAATTTAAACCCTTCTACACTGTTTAAGGTTTACTCGGTTTGCTATTTTAATTAAGATTGTTTAATACCCATTGTATTTATCTTTTCCAGACTTCTGAAATGGATGCGGTGAGCTGGAAGACACTGCATAATTCCACGAAGGGACTTGATGTTTAGCGTACAACCTGGTAAGCCTCGCTCCTACCTGAGATTCCTTCTATGATGGGTGTATGAGGTTTTGGTTGATACTCTTTCACTTGGTTTGATTACTACCTGGTCATGGCTCTGATGTACTCGGTTGTTTGGGAAGGTCATATGGTTGTGACATGAATGTTTTGATGAATATCTTATGAATCCTTTTTGGCCGTAACTGGATTACTGTGACTACTGTTGGGACAAGCCATTAGGCCGTAACTTAGTTGGAAACTGCAGTGGTTTTATTTATAAATTAAGTTATGGTTTTAAAATGTCGACTTGTTTAATGTTAGACATAAGGTTCGATCAATGGTTTGTTAAGAATGATAAATGATAAAGACAATTTGGTTTCACAAAGGCCCTGTGTTATTTTAATACATTTTACAGTCTTTGAAATTTTAGTCTTTGCTTCTACGGTGTTTACATTGATAAAATAAAGTGTATTTTATTTAGACATTAATATAGGGTTTTCTTATTATGAAATGTTAGTAGAGATGTAATTCCTCTTGAAAAAAGGGTTCGACCCCGTGACCTGGTAAAATATGTTATTTTCATAAATTAGTTTATAATTTGAATATTAAAACTCTCTTTCTTCTTAGTAGAATTCTACTCTACTGTGTAAAGTTGATTTGGTTTACTTTATTTATCTTTCCTTATTTTATTGCAATATATTATAATAAACAATATATTATTGTTTTCTATGAAATTCTTAATTAGTATAAGATATTTATGATATAGGTAATGTAATTGTAAAAATAAAGAATTTTGCTTAATGTAATTGTGGATAAAACTGCCATAACCTTGATCTTGGAAAAGAGAAAGTAAAAGAATGCTAGTTGACTGCTCTTTTTAGATTTAGGGTTTGTATTTTTATTTTAATTCTAAACCCTACACTATTTTTGTTAACTATAAAATGGTTATTATTTGATGTTTAACTATAGTATTAAAAAAAATTGCTTAGATAATTATGCTAAACCTAAATGATTAGTATATTCCATTTTTACTGTTTATTAACTATACTTGCTTAATTATTTATTTGTTTTTATAATGTTTAATAATTGTGTATATTTACAATAATTTAAGCTTAAAGCTAGTAATTTATTTACTGTGTAAAAAGGAGCACCATTACACACACTTGTATTGGTATTAAAAGGTCTTTCTTCAAAATTAGTTTTGTTTATGTTTAAAGTAATGTATTCTAACTAAGGATACTTTTGAAATAGAAAAATATTTCTTCTGCTCAATCCTATAAAGAATCTGTAGAAAATAAATAAACAAAATTCTGCATCGTTTGATTTGAATTATTTTATCAGAATTTAATCTAACCTACTATACTAGAGTACTGCCTTCTTGAAGGTGTGGAAAAATACAGTTAGGTATTTTACAAATCAGTAAATTTGAAATTACCCTAATTATTCATTCATAATTCATCTATCTTTCCATAGTAAAAGACTTCCTTCAATTAATTCTAAAAATAGATGAAGTAGACACATAACCATATTATTTCCTAAATTCATTCCTTCTTATTCCTAAGTATGCATAGAGAAACTAGAAACAACATGTAGAACCTGGAAATGTAGCAGAGGAGGCAACAACTTAAGGAACCTACTCCTCCCAACCAACTCCTAAGCATAGCTGAACTGCAAATCTCAGGACCCTGGAGCATGTCTACTGGACCATATGGTTGAAAGAACTAGGTGAGAGAACTGGGAGAGAAACCTCTGCAACTCCACTGAGTAATCAGCAGTAGTCTGTGTGCTTGTAGCAATATGAACTCAACTTAAATTAGCTGCACTAGTTCATAACTTCAACACTTTTCACTCAAAAATTCTGCTAGTCCCCTCCATCGAATTTCTTGTGCACTAATTTCACTCAAAAATTTCACAAGTCCAGAATGAGAAGCCTCAGTTGAATTCAATGGGAAGTTTTATTAGCATGCCTAGGCCTTTTGTGTCATTTTCACTTAATGAGCCACCTTCTCTTGTTCCACTTTCTTACGAAACATGACCACAAAAATAGGGAAGTTGCCTCCTGCAACAGCTAGAAGTAATTTGAGGATGCTGCCAAGTGTCAATCTACTCTCAACCCAGCCTATTCCACCAAGTGGCCAGTAAAACACTCATTTAACATCCTACTTAATCTATTGTATCATCTTTCATTTATTAATTAATAAACTCTTCATAAATTACATGCAATTATCCTTTACCCCACTTGTTCATTAATTACAAACTTTATAATAAAATTATAACAAAATGTCTCCTAAAACATAATTTGTTTTTGCAAATTTGGTGTATGTGACACCAACTCTATTATTTATAAGTCATATGCCATTTATAGGTCATAATTGAGATTAAAATCATCTATTTGTGGAATTTGAGGGTACGTTCCTTCTTTCGAGGATTGTTTCCCTGAATTTAGGATCCTCCACTGCAAGCTAGAGTTTTGGAGTAAATTAAGGTTGTTAACTCCACTATCCAAGCACTCTAAGTTCCTTGCATGGTTATTCTAAGCTATAATTTCACCCGTTGAGTATATTTAAGGCTCATACACACATGCATGATCTTATAATTCGATCCACTTAGGTTTTTTATGAGGTTTTTAACTCACTTCTGATAGTTTGCATGGATAACAAAGTGGCTTTAGATAAATCCTAACTAGGTTTTATACATAAGGGAACAATTTGAATGTCCTACATGAGTGATTCAAATTTCCTTCATGTAATATATTGTCTTATCCTTCTATATAATGATGTACAATGTTGTAATAATGTGTTCTCAAAAGAGATTTTTCATCTCTTCATTATTGTTGTTGAATGTCGTTATTTTTCTTTTGTTTAATCACATGCGAACTATATTACTACTTTTTTAGTTTATATACCTTATGCTCCAAAATATTATATGGTATTAAATCTTTAGTAGTTCTAAAGGAGTTGGTATGAAAAAATTTGACATTCAAGAACACATTACAGGCTGAAGACACCATTAGAAGAACATTAGTTGAAATGGATCTATCTCCCCAACAAAGCTTTCCTACATTAAATTACTTTTAGTAGAAATACAGATTTGAGATGACTTTACATATGAGTGGAATTTAGAGGATCACTATGGGAACCAAAGTATAGCCTAATTCAGTTGTAGCAAATTCAAATTACATGAAAAAATTGGATGAATCCTTTGTATTACTATAGTACTCAATATCTATGGATCTCCTATATCACATCGAAGTAGAAAAATCTCCAAATGGAATATGGAACAAGTTTTCTAGTATCTTTGGAAGTAAGATGATATGAGGGGCCACCAATTGGATATTAAGATACTTAATTTGAGGCCTAGTAACTTTTAATCAGTATAACATTTATTCATAAAATTCAAGTATATACTACCTCAACTAAAGATGTGCAATATAGATAAGAACAATGATAGTTTAGTGCTCTCAATTTTGTAAAAATTTGGACTAGACTGTTTTGTTTTTGTATCCTCTTTCCATTGGTGCTTCATGGAGGATTCCTACATTGTCCCAACAAATTTATAAACTCAGTTCTCTAATATAAATATAAGTTCAAACAAATGATCCTTCTAAGGTCCTCTAAAGCACATGCACTTTCAAATATTCAAAGGAAAATGTTGTCCCTACGAAAATGCATACTAGTTTTGGACATAATTTTGAAGAATCCTGTCGCATGGTGAGGACAGTCATGACGAAAAAGGAGAAATTTAAGTCGAATCTGAGAATTTGACATATTTTGAGGAACCAAAAAAATTAAGGGTGATTTAAGTTTGACTGAATAGTCTATTTTGTGAATGGGGATGATTGTAACATGCTTGGTTAGTTCCTTTATCAATGTAACATGATTTATTGCGGTAGTTAGAACAACCAATTGACTATTAGTTGAGAACTAGTCAATGGTTGGAATAATAATTGTAAGATCTACATAGGAATGATCCATGCTGAGTGTGGATTACTGGGAACTCTTGACATTTTGGATGATCGCTAAATACTTAAGAGCATGATGTCCATGTATTCAATAAATCTGTCATAAAAGAGAGAGAAAGTGGTATGGTCGATCCATGATCTGTGCGGAGATGACCTTCCCAACTTGAGAGATCGACAGAAAGGAGAAAGAAGAAAGAAATCATGAGAACAAGAGAAATATAGAGAGAAGTTTGCAAGTTGTGTGCATAGGACAAAAGTGTTCCAAATATCACTCATGCTAGATGAAGAGCATTTTTTTGTTTTCCCGTATGGGTTTACACATTAAATATTTATGTCTTTGATCTCCCTATGTCTTTTGTTTGAACCTTTATGAGTTTGTCGTGCTTATATTATGGAATGTTGACAATAACTATGGTTTACATGTGTATGATTTATATATATCCTGCATGTATCGACAGTTCTATATATTTTTATATGTTATGGAGGTGTCTAAGGATTGAACTTCTTTCTTGTTGTGTAAATGGTAATTTATCCCTCTGTTTTGATTGAACAACTTGTTAACTACAAAAACCTAGTTCTGGAAGTTCCCATAGATGTATCAGGTGAGACCTCACTTGCATCGCAGGCATTGGTGATAGAGTTACACTTTGTTAGGATGATATATTGGGATTTGTTGGATGAATAAGGGAATCCGAACCTGGTTCAATGGAATCAAAGCTAGAATATTGGTTTCATTACTGGGACACAGATCATTGTGAAGGGGACATGTTTTGGCACCCGTCGAAACTACAAATTCAAGATTGGGGGGATTATAGAGGAATAGATTTTGCACAAGGATAAATTGAAGGATCACAAATGAATCCAACATAATGGTTAGAAATATATATTCACTCAGATGTTCATGAAACTTTCTTTAGTGAATTTCACATTATGTTGCATGAATGGTTGTGAAATCTAGCAACTCAGAGGAAAAAAATTCAAGGTAGAGAACCCATAGAGTGGACTCCTCAGCTAATCCAACGATTGGAAAGAGTCACTAATACTATATATAGGATTGTTGACTTCTGGGTTGATAACATGTTGTAGGGATATATTACTAAGATTGCAGTCGACAGGATAAGATAATGTAGTGAGACAGAAAGATATTTCTTCCAAGAACCTCGAGGTCATTACTTGAGATATTTAAAATTGTGTATAAAGATGTTGGTATGTGAGAAAGGGATCCTAAGGATGAAGTTTGACTAGTAAATCATGTGTGGGGAGGACCTAGGTGATGTCATAAGAAATACTTGAACATTATGGACATGTAACACACCTCAATTTCCATAATAATAATAATAATAATAATAAATTCTATAACATATATCTAAAGAAAAATTATTAAAGTCCCTATCTGTAACGGAGAATTTTTGAACTTTGAGAGTTTATTGCACATTCTTCGCTTTACAAGTTTGATTGACCTTTCCTCAAACTCAGAATCCAATTCTAAACAATTAGTTTTCAAATCACTTCATTGTTTAATCCTATTTTTCTAAGTTTATTGCCCTTTCCAAAGTTATCCTTCTGCATTAAACATTCTGTAATGACCATTCCACAAGTTTTCCTTATGCAATGTTGCTTATGAAATGATCATTCCACAAATTTTCCTTCTGCAAGGACCTTTACGCAACGATGAATTGCGAGTTGCACGACTCAATTAAGCTACAATCAAAATTAACCTTCCACAAATAGCCTTCTGCAACGATATTTTCTGCAGTGCAAATTGCAGATTATGGGTGTGATTTTTAGCATTTTATAAATTTTCTTCTACATTTTACCTTCCACAAATAGTTTTCCGCAACGATCCTTCCACAGTGTGGATTGCGGATTGCAGGTGTAACTTTTAAGATTCTATAATTTTCTTCTGCATTTTACCTTTTTTCAAATAGTCTTCTGCAACGCTCTTTCCACAATTGCGGATTGCGGATGTAATTTTTTGTTAACCTTTTAGAATTATTCTCCCACAATTATCCTTCTGCAATGCAGATTGCGAATTACGGAACATATTTTAACATTTATTTTAGAATTAACCCTTGACAACTGCAATGCAGATTGCATATTTCAGAATGCACTTTAACTCTTTATAAATTAATCTTCTGCAATCAGCTTTCCTCAATGCGGATTGTGGACTGTAGAACGTACTTTAACCCTTTATAAATTAACCCTCCACAAGTAGATTTTCGTAATGCAGATTATGGATTGTGGAACACACTTTAACTTTTTATAAATTAAGCTTTTTCAATTAGATTTTTGCAATGTAGATTGCAGATTGTGGAACACACTTTAACTCTTTATAAATTAACCCTCTACAATTAGCTTTCCACAATGCGGATTGTGGAGCACACTTTAACTCTTTATAAATTAACCTTTTGCACTCCTGTGAGTCACCGATCTCTTGTCACTTCGATATCATCCGTCGATCTACTATTAGTGTGGGATTACACTTTAACTTTGCAGATCCTTATTTGATTAGCTAAATGAGCTATAATTTATCCCTCTGCATTTGACCTTCCGCAAATGTGGATTGAAAAATGCATGTTTCCTTTTTAACATTTTTAGGGATTAATCTCTTATAATTCACCTGCTATAATGTGAATTGCAGATTGCGGGTTGTACTTTAAACTTTTAGAAATAATCCCTCCACAGTTAACCTTTTGCAATGCGAATTACGGATTGCATATTTCCATAGAATTCGGTTGTTTAAATTGATAAGGTAATTATTAACATGATATTTGTAGATCTATAATTTGTTAGTTGAATAAGTTATAATTTTTTAAACTGATTCCCCAATATCCCGATCTAAAAAAGTCTTGATTGTACAAATTAACCAGATGTATTCCATAATACATTATGATATTAAATTAATAGGAATAACTTACAGACATGTTAATAATTTAAAGAATGAGTATTGAATTTTGAACAATAACAGGTCAACAACAACCATATCTAAATAATTATTCTCAGAAAAAATTACTTATTTCTATAGTAATAAAATTACTAGCAATCCTTGATGCGGGTATGGATGACCGATCTTAGATGCATTAAGAAATAATCTAACATTGTACATATCTAATATACTACAAAAATTATGGATGCATAAATTTTTTTCCTAGATATATAGTTGTGATTCAACATTAAAATACACATCCTACTCTAACTAAAATCAATCATAAGCAACATAGTAAGAACTTGGCACCAATGCTGGGAAAACAAAAGTGGAGAAGTTGTTCCTCACAACCAACTCCCATAGAAGCCAAGATACTTGCTCCAAAACCCCCGAGCCTGTTCGTTGAACCATAAGACAAAATTATTCCAATGTCCCATCTCTTGCATTTCACAGATGTTAATCCCCATCCAATTCTATAATCTTGTTTCTCATGGACATACTAATATATAGTATTTTTCCTAGGACTGGGTCATTTATGAGCCTCCTGCTATTTAGCAATAAACTAAGAGTGCTGAATTTATTATGGGGATGATTCCTCTTGCATCTTGGGTTCTCACTCAGTGGATTTTTCCAGTTGTCTTTTCCTCTTGTGGGTCGGAAAATACTCTTCAACAACTATATCAACCTTTGTTCCCGCCTCAACATATTTATTACATAAAAATGTTTTATTCTTGACTTTTCTGTAAAAAATAATTAAAGTAATAATTAAATTATTTTCAACCATAATTAATAACAATTATTAATTCAAAGGGTATTCCATACACCTCCCATTAAAAGATAACACCATCCTAGGTGTTATAACTTTTGTTTTCATTCTTCCATTTCAGAATCCTGTAATAAGTCTTGATATGGCTCCTACATATTACTTTCCAGCTCCCTAGTAGCTTCTTCCAAACTAAGGTGATTCCATTGCACCTTGACCTGTCCGATGGTACGGTTCCAGAGTAAAATATCTCTCTTCTATTGAGAATGCACTCCGACCCCACTTGCAACTCTCATTCGGGTTCCACCTAGATTGCATTCCAATCAATCACATGAGAAACATCATGAACATATCTTTTCAATATGGAAACGTTAAACACTTTATGCACTTTAATATTGGGTGGTAAGGCTAAGTGGTATGAAAATGACCCTATTTTAGCTAGAATTTCAAATGGCCCACAATACTGGGGTGACAATTTTCAATACTGGCTAACTCTCAAGAAATGTTTCTTCCGGTTTGCCTTTATATACACATGATCACCCACCTGGAACTCTCTAGGAGTTGTTTTTAAATCAGCATAACTTTCTGCCTGTCTTGAGAAGCCTTTACATTTTGTTGTACCTGTTTCATGGTTATTTCCATATCTTTTAATAAGTCAGGTCCTAACATTAATATATCAAATGTGCTGCTCCATGAAATTGGAGTATTAGACTTATGCCCATATAATATTTCAAAAACTTGAAAATTATTATTATATGCAAATTATACAAAGTGTAGGTTATCTTCCCATTTACCTGGTTTGTCCATAGCATACATTCGTAGAATGCATTGTAAGACTTTATTTACTCTTTTAGTCTTGCCATTCATTTGTGGATGATAAGCAGTATTGAAATTTAACTGTGTGCCCAAACCTTTAAACAAGGATTTCCAGAAGTTATCTGTAAACTTTCCATCTTTATCCGAGACTATTACCTTTGCTACACTGTGTAGCCTGAATATCTCTTCCATTAAAATATCTGTGGTGTTAACATCTTTATATGTAGATTTAATAGGAATAAAATGACCAACTTTACTTAATTTGTCAACTATGACCATGATTGAATCATGTTGTCGGAAATTATTTAGTAAGCCTGTTATAAAATCCATACTAATGGGTTCCCACTTCCACTCCAAAATGTGTAGTGGATGCAACAAAACTACTATATGTTGGTGTTCTCCCTTAACTTGTTGACATTCAAGACAACGAGCTAAGTATTATGGGACTTATTTCTTCATATTTGGCCAAAAGAAGTCCTTCCTCATCATAGTGATCATTTAATGGAATCCAATATTCCCTGAATATGGTCTATTAGAGCATAATACATTCTTAGTACCATATTCTTATACGTTAGACACATTCATTTGCGTCCATGCAGTGATTCCTATGGTTAGACTTAGGGATATTGATCATTTTCCATAGTTGATGCGCTCCTAGTTGATCATTCTGCAAAGTTGATGCACTCTAGGTTGATCATTTTGACACCTAGTTCCTAAATTGATTTTTTTCAACTAGGCATGTGCTTCCCTTCCCCATTTTTAGGTACTTTGACTCCTATGAGGTGCCAATGCATGAACTAGGTGGTTGTTGGCCTTCCTTGGGAATTTATTGCTTCATTAGGATACTACCACTCAACCACACCTATCATACCTCCACACATGTTGCAACGTGCCTCACCCATGTTCACAGATGCATTCATGACTATTTGGGATGAGTTGGAGGCTTATTGGTCCACCTAGGGGGGTTTGAGGGTCAAATCTTGGGCTGCCACTTGTATGCTTTCACATGACCTCCAAGGCCTCATGATTTTTCCCTATTGTACTATATACCCATTTTAAACATAGTTAAATGTTATATAGTGACAATAATATCCATTATTGAGTTCATGTGTGAACGCAATTTCTATTAATTTGTTCATGTTTTGGAAACTATAGAAAATTGTGAGTGTTTATTTGGATTTTAGATTCAGCTGTGTATCAATTATCACATGGTATCATATATTATTGAAGTTGAAATCAATTCTAGAGTGTTTGATTTGCTGTAAGAGGGGTTCTCTAGATAGATTTGAGAGTTTTCAATGCATGTACATTCAACAATTTGTCACTAAGAGTGCAAGCAGAGATGGAGCAGACCCATGTTTTTATGAAAACATTCAACTACTTCTAATGGAAGGAAAATATGGTTATCTAGATGAGGTAAAAAAGGCCTTTTCAGGGTCACCATGGGGACAACGATTGAACTAAACTATGCTGTTGAGAAATTGAAGTTCTTCAATAGACTTGATGAAGCATTTTGAGTGCTTTGTCTCAGCATTTCGAGAGACTTTATCTTTCATGTAGACAGTATGAATAATCCAAAAGATGTATGGCTGAATATGGAATCCTTATTTGGAAATACTGATGAGATGATGGGTCACTAGCTCAAAAATGAGCTCATCTCTTTGAGTCCTGCTGATTTTGAGACAATCCAATATTTCTTCACCAAATTCAAGTCATTGGTGCTTCAAGTCAAGAAAAGTGGCATAGATGAGAAGGAGGAGCATCTCATACTTTCGATAAACTTGAATTGAGGGCCAGAGTACTCTATGTTTGTAAGCACATTTCACTCTAGCAAGATCACAGCTTGAAACTGGCGCATCGCTGCACTGACTGAGTTCATGGAGTCTTTTACCAAAGAACAAGAAAAGCTCATGCAGATGGGTACCATCAAGTCTAGAAAATACCAAGCTATTGCTGTAGGAGTTTCAAATCCATCAAAGGGAAAGAAGAAATCCAAGGATTTGAAGCTGGCAGACAAGAAGAAATAAGACATATGCAAATATTCAGATGTGGGTTCGAATCCTTGCAAGGACAAGGACTAGAAGATCAAGGAGAAGGACAAATGCACCTACTGTCACAAAGGGTGGAATCAAGAGAATGCAAGTATGAATAAAATCATTGATATGAATGCATAGCTGGTGGAGAAGAACAACATCCCAGTCCTAGAGGGTGCAAGGAAGAAGGATGGAGGTTCAGGATCAGACAAAAAATAGAGGTGCCATGCATTGGTTGTTGCTTATTCAGACTCTTATTCCTTCATCATTGATTCAAGAGCATCAAGGAACATGGCCTCTTAAAAATAGTTCTTCACATCCATGTATTTAGAGAGTGGCCCAACTGTTCAAATGGGTGATGATTCAAGGATCCAATCCAATATAATTGGTAGGATTGATCTTGAAGATGGGTATTTCAATAATGTATTGTTTGTTCCAGACTTGGCAATGAATCTACTGTCAATGTAACAAATGAATCAAACTAGAGAAGCTAATAGAGTAAAATTTACTCGAGACATAGTGGAGATAGCCAAAATATCTACCAACAAGGTGGTGGTCCCTGTGGCTTTGGGATATGTTGATCATCAACATAGGATGTACAAATTCTCCAATTTCCTTCACTAATCCAGAGGGAAAGAGCTCATGTCTCATGCCAATGAAACTAGTAAGTTGTAGCATGAGAGGTTAGGCCATATGAACTACAAATACCTTCAAGCATTGAGCAAGGATGGCATGGTGGAAGGGATTCCTCCTATCGAGACCTCCAATGGTTCTTGCATTGGTTGTGTGGTGGGAAAACATCTAGAGTGCAACTATGAGAAATGGAAAGCAAGGAGAGCTACTCAAGTGATTGGAATGCTACATTCAGATCTTATTGGACCTCTCCCTACACCTTCATACTAAGGATTAAGGTACGTGTTGACCTTCATAGATGATTTCTCAAGGTTTTGTTGGGTTTACTTTCTCAAACTCAAATTTGAAGTCTTTGAGACTCTTAAGGTTTCGAAATCCCTGGTGGAGAATCAGTGTGGGAACAAGATCAGAGTGCTTCATACTAATAAGGGTAAAGAGTATGTGAAGAATAATTTGCATCACCTTTGTGAATAATGTGGCATCCAAATGCAACATTTGGTCCCCTACACACCACAACAAAATGGTGTGGTAGAGAGGAAGAACAGGGAGCTCAAGGAGATGGAAACCTATATGATTAAAGCTAAGGATTTGATTCCTAATCTATGGGATGCAGCCATAAAATATATTGGATACATTTAAAACAGGTATCTTCACAAATCAGTGAGTGGAAAAACACCATATGAGGCTTGGTTTCGTCACAAGCTAAACATTTCACATTTAATAATTTTTGGCTCAAGGGCTTGGATTAGGATACCTTCAGAAAAGAGAAAATCCTTGCAGACACAAAGAAAGGAGTGCATAATGGTTGGATATGGTGAATATACAAAGGGTGATAATCTCTTTCATCCCTCAAATTAAAACACTTTTAAAGAAAGAAGTGTGCAATTCAAAGGAGGAGTCATTCTCGATTTCGAACTAGAACCGGGGGAATGCTCATCTCCTTCACCACAAGATGATGTAAGTGATGAAGAATTTTATGATATTTCTAATATTTCTGATTCTAATATGTCTAAATATGATTTTTATGAACATGAATCCACCACAAGTCCCAATTTGGAAGAGAAAACCATAGAAGCAGCTAGGGATTTAGCTAGCAATCCACTAGATCCTAGGAAGACTATATCACAATTTCACATTGCTTCTTTGGCAAGTGAAGTGTATATTTATGAGAAATTTTTCATGATGGTTGTATCTGATCCACAATCATATTAGGAAGCATCAATTGACCCAATATGGAAAACAACCATGCAATAAGAGTTCAACTCTGTACAGGAAAATGAGACTTCGGAATTGGTTCCTTTGCCTCCCAAGAGGAAGCTAGTGCAATGCAAATGGGTGTATAGGAAAACATTTGTTGCATATGAGTCTGATATAAATTATAAGTCCATAATTGTTTCCAAAGGATTCTCTCAAGTCCAAGGAGTGGAATATACAGATACATTTGTACCGGTTGCAAGGATGAACTGTATCAGATTAGTTTTAGCCATTGCTGCAAGCAAGCGCTGGGAGGTTCACCACATGGATGTCAAAAGTTCATCTGTTCATGGTGAGATAGAGGAGGAGATACATATGCATAAATATGAATGGATCTAGGAGGATCCTTCTCTTGTATGTAGGTTAAAGAAGTCTCTTTATTGCCTCAAGCAAGCCCCAATGGCTTAGTATGCCAAGATGGACAAATTTCTTCTTTCATTTGGCTTTATATGATGCAAGTATGATCCTAATGTTTATTTGCAGCATATTTGTGATGTATTTTAGGACATATTACTCTATGTTTATTAAATTTTAATTAGAGGTAGCTGCACCAAATAAATTGGGTGAATCAAAGCATCTTTTCATAGTGAATTTTCAATGACCGATCTTGGATTGTTGAAACAATTTCTTGGTTTGGAAATTGTTCAATATGAAGCAGGGATCAATGTCATCCAACAAAATTATGCTGCATAACTTTTAATGAAGTTTAAAATGGATGAATTTAAGGCATCCAAGTTCCCATTCCTTTTTGGTACCAAACTACATGAATTTGGTGACTCTCCATTGCTGGACAACTCATTGTTGAGATTTTGTTGTATCTCACTCATTCTAGACCTTATTTAGCATATGTTGTAAATGTTTTAGCTATATGTATGCAACATCCTCATGAGATATGTTGGGCCAGGAAAAATGCATAAGGGAGAATCTGACGCGCAAGTGTAGGAGTAAAAGTAGGTGAGCTATGGAATAAAAGCAGGTAAAGGAAGAAGCGCAAGCACAAAGTAGAGGAAGTTACGACGAGGATCACTGCGACGAGGAAGGGAAGATCCAAGTTGGTGGAAGAGGCAGCTAGAAGAGTTAAATATTGACAGGTGAAATTCAAGAAAGACTGTAGAAGGAAAAACCGACAGAAGGCTAAAGGACAAGTTTTGCAGCTAGTTATGACCTGTACTGACAGACTGAAAGACATTTTTGCGGCTAGTTAAGGCTATGATTAATGTCATGTAGGAATTTTGTGGCTCATATGATCTAGAATTAATGTAGTAGAAGATATTTTTGTAGCTACTTGTGTATGTAATAACTGAGTTGTACTCAATTGACCCTACATGGTCTGATAAATACCATAAATAGGAGGAACCCACTCTATATAAGGGTTAGCCTGGAAAGTTAGCTTCAAGAGGTAAATTCAATTAGCTTCATTAAGAGTCGGTAGAGTAGAAGTATGGGAAAAATATCAGAGAGGAGTCTAGTAGAAGGTTGTTGAGCCACATATCTGTAGCTAAGTGTGCAAACTGTTAGTAGAAGTATTCTGCAGCTGAGTGCGCAGATAGTAAAGTAGAAGAGTCGGTCCAACCTATGTGTGGATCAATAGGAGTAGACAGAATAATAACCCAGAGAGCATGAGAGCAAGAAGAGTTTGAGACCATTAGATATATGTTGGTGAAGCCCACCAACAAAGCTTCATCGACAAGGGTTCCCACTCTGTCGACGCCATGCCACGCAATCTCCTTGAGCACTGGCCCAGACAGGTTTGACCCTGCTCAGCAATGTCTACAGAGCAGACAAGGTCTCACCCGATGCATTCAAGGGAGAGATGTTAGAACCAAGTTTTCGACAGTGGGGAAGGAGGATATGGGGATAGAACGGAGGGAGATCGTAACTTATTTGATCCTCATAGAGTATCAAAACATTACATCATTATTCAAGGAACATCATAGTGCATCAAGCATACATTATACAACTTAAAACCAACATATCACATTGATATAGTAGGAAGAGGCCGAATCACATCTATAACATGTCATTTCAACAAAACAGAGCTATAACATCACAACAGATTTGTAACAGTAGACAAGAATTGAACCATACACATCACATCATATATTAATTTTCATTAGCACAAAATGAGGAATTAGCTACTACGTGGCTAAAAATTCTAGTCACCACAGGTTTTTCAAGTGATTTACTACTAAATATGAGCAATTTTGATTGACCCAACTATAAACGACTAAAATTAACGACTAATTTAGTCACCAGTTAACAAATATGACTAGATAATAAGTGATAGAGTTAAAAATGACTAACATAAGCGACTAATTTAATCACGACATAAAAAATGACTAGCTAGAAGAATATGAATTAGTCATTTATGTTAGTTATTTTTAATTGTGTCATGAAAAATTGCAATTTTGACAATAAAGTCAAAATTTTGTAAATTGTCTACCTTCTATTAGTAATATTGGTTCCATGCACCTCAATCTTCAAAGATCCAACAAAGCAATTGCATGAATTTTCTCTTGACCATCTTTATCCCTGCTGCACCATTGAAGAAAACCCGGTTAAGCATGTGCCAAAGGAAAATTATGTTCCTTATACGTCAATTATGAATTAGGTACTAGAACCAATACCATATCGATACCTAGAAGCATCATAGCTAGTTGTTGGTCCTTCAATGTAAGAGTCCTTGCAAGTCCCATACTGAGGTGCTTTTCTAACTTCAGTATAAGTATTATGATCTATCACCATCGAACTAGCTGCACCAGTCAACGTAGCTTCACCAGGGTCAGTTCCTTTAAACATCGTAGTAGTTGATCCAATTATAATTAAACTAGGGTGCTGACCCAAAACTAGTCTCAGATCCATATGCAGTATAAAGGTAGAGGCTTGACCCCATCTTCGAGTTTCAGGTAAATATTTCGATTCCTTGACCTCTTATAGGCCTCATGAACCTCTTTCGGTTAATTATTAATACAAGGGTCATATAACTTGTCCCCTTTTTAGTGACCAAAGCACAAAATCACTAAAGGAACACTTCCATGGATACAAAAATTCAACATGTCATAATGTTGATGAGAAGAAATTAACAATCATAAAAATAAAAATAAATAATTAAACTATTGATCCAAAGTATCAGCATATAAATGTTGCAACAAACACACAAGGAAAAGGTGAGATAACAATGACAACACAGGAAGAAAAATATAGATAACAAACACAGATGCGGGAAGTTACAGTGTGAAGGTCAGGGGTCGGGGAATCCAAAGAGTCTCGAGATGGTAGCAGGCTTCAAATTTGAATCCTTCAGAGCCCTTCAAAGGCCATTTTAAACGTCATAGAAGGCCATAAGGAATTTACTATGCAAAAAAAAAATTAGTTTCATTCCCAACACTTCAATAATGAAATTGAGTAAGCCTCGGTAAATTTGCAACAGAAGGGAAGCTACAAAATTTTCCTATCTAGGGATTCAGTGGACTATGGGAGATTCGAGACTCAAAGTCTTCCCAAGTGCCCTTGAATAGTCGGATCATGGATGAGGATCTCAGTCCCAATCGACATGGACCACGGTGGGCCACTAGGCTTCCTAGTGCCAAGTTCAAGTCAGTGAGTCAGGACTGTGACTCACGATTCAATGTTCACTTTCAAAGAATTTAATGGCATTAGCATGCATTATTGATTCACCAACTTCATTAAATCTTGGTATGAGATGATGCCACCTGCCAACTTGATTTTCCATCTGTCATCTTATTGTTCACCGAGTCACTTGATATCACAACTTACAAGTCACTTGATTATTTGAGTATATGATGTGAAATTAAATACTCATATGAGTCATATCTATTGATGGTGAATTGATTTGATAACCCTCCACTGTCAAGGCTATGTAAGGAAAAACTAATTGTGTTGTTTTTTGGGTTACAACTTACAAGTTGCAACTTACAATGCATTGAGAAATATTTTCTAGATTTGAACCTAACTTGGTCCAATGGGTATGTAAGTTTCCAGACTAGGGTTTCACCTAGTGCTAGACATTTCTATTATGACCACCACAAGACTGGGATGACGGATCTTTGGTAGCAGGCTAGCAGCATGCCGCCCTTTTTTTGTGCTCATGAATCGTATCCTATACTAGTTAGTCCAGTATTCTAGGATTTAATCCAATTTCCATTCATTTACTAGGGTCATAATCATTTGAATAATCATTCCCAGTCTCCCACGGTCCACCTAGGCCACTTAGTATACCTGTCTCATCAAAGGAAGGGGGTTAGGAAGTAGAGACAAAGGAAACTAGAATGGAGGGCCAGCCATAGAGAATGGTTGTACAATATGCATATAGTCATCTCTAAAAGAAACGAACGAATTTGTCATATACTTAACTGAATATTATCATTACTTAATTTGTCGAGATGCTTACATGGTAACTCTTGCGCCTGAGCTGTTTATGAGGGTTTCCTATGTCTACAATGGCTACGATTTAGAGAGGCTCGTTCCCATCATTCAAAGCACTAGTGGGTTTCTCCTACAAATATCGCTATTATGTCTCCCCTCCTCACTCACCTCACCTTTTTACTTGAGTCTTCTTCTTCTTCTTCCTCTTCCTCCTATGGGCTCTCTGATCTACACCCTGAGTGCCCTCATAACGAAGAATGATCTCTGAAAGTATCTGGAAACCTTAGGAAAACAATACCCAGTTTTCCCTCACCTACACAGATATATCTATGTTATGACGTAGAAGCAATTATAAAATGTTTTTTTTGTAATCATGTGAAATACACAAACATGCATTTTCCTACCTCGGGAAAGATAAAATAACTCATGAGTGTCAAGATATTGTGTAATTGAGATGGCATTCCTTCCAATCATCTTTCTATATAAGGAAATGGTTGCACACTCTAATTCCTCGTTGTCTTCTGTGGTGGCCAACTTGAAGGTTCCTCCTTTTTCACAGGTAGGAGCAAGAGAAGCAAAGGTAGAACGTTGGGTAGGTTGGATTAATGAGTTTCCCTGAACTTAAAGAGATTGGTGAAGTCTGTGAAAACAAATTATTTTGGGTTTACGAGTATAGGACAGTTGGAGGTCGGGACTCAGACTCTCAACTCTCCAATTCTATGCTTCAGTGTCTCCCTAATTTCTATTTCCTCCAGAATATTATGCAGTGCTAAGCTGTCGACTTGGCTGTCGTGAATTTATAGGCATGTATAGCATTTTACACTTGTGTAACATTTTATATGTGGATAAAAGTTAAATGTGTTTCTTGTTGGAGTTCCTTCTAGTTCTATAAATATAAGGGTTTAAAATTTCTCCATCGAAAATGTTGTTTGAAATTTGTAATATATTATGCGGTTGCATTTCCTCCAAACTAAGTCTCCAATACTCAATAGATGTAACCTTAAAAAACCCAGTATTTAAATGAAATCACAACCAAAAGAATCTATACTTTTCATATTCTAGGACCACAACTTCGTTTGGGCGGAGGAGTAAGAAGAAAGAGCCTTGTATCTGAGTTCCAAATCTGTCAATGTTATTTATCTGTCGTGAATTGTAAACATTAGGTTGAAAGAAAGAACAATATTTGAATATAAGTGTTTGAATTGTTCCAATTTCCTTGATGAAACAAATAGTTGAAAGGATAAAATATTTAACAACCAACACTGTAAATGTTGTAGACTCTGATCCCTTCATTTCATCCTTCTAATAATGGAAACAAGAAGTACAAATTGTCTACCAATATATCTAAACAAGGGAATCCCTCGACGGACGTTCATGAATGAGGGACTAGGAGTGCAATGATCTAGCAAAGAACATGATTTCAACATCCTCGTTGTCACAAACCTCCCAAACATGTGTTTATTATTCATCTTCCTTATTGACTTTGGTAAAAACTAGACACCCAACTTGTAGTGATATTTGTTGGAGAATTTAAGTTCTTCCTTATAGTGGACTAATAAATACTTAACCTTTTTGATAGGGCTGATAAACTTGATATAGATTGGAGGGACTATCCATAATCTACCTAAAATTGGGGATTTTGTTTGATCACTTTGAATTGGGGATTAAACTCGATATACATTGGAGGGACTATTCATAATCCACGTAAAATTGGGGCCTTTGTTTGATCACTTTGATTCGAGCATGTGGGGAGGACATGATTCAATTCTAAAAATAACTTCTGAATTTAGGATTAATAAAAAAGTTTCTCCCTGAAAGAATTAGGTATTACATTCTAGGGTTTATCTTTTAGGTAGGCCCAATCACACTTGACAATTAGAGCCACCATCAAGCTGAATCAATCCTCCATTCAAAGGTCCTTCCAAATTCCAATGCCTTATTTTATCAACGACCTAACAACCGAGTATTTCACTGGCTCGACAAAATTGTCCCTTATCTAAGTTCAATAAACTATATGCTCCAAGGACTGAGAGAGTACATGGTTACCTCACTAATTCCATGTAAATGTTGAATTACTCAGGATTTCTTCTTATTGTCATTTTCTTCTATACACTGTTTTTAATAAATAATAATTTTTTTGTTGTACATTTACAGTTTCAAATGAAAAGAATGATTTGTTTTTACATGTCAACATTGAAGGGTTCAATTTCTCACAACCCTTAAAAGTGAAATGGGACCCTACCCTTCAAATTTGATCCCTGTGTGGCATCGATGAGGTTCGAAATCGAACCATATACTTTTCGTACGCGTGGTCACCTACTTCTCCAGGAAATTTCTTCGGCAATTTTTCCGGGAAATTTCTTCAGATTGCTATTGTAGTAAGGCCAAATTTATTCAGTTTTGGAACTCCCGGTATGGCTTGTTTCAACTTCCAACCTGTGTAGTCTCCAAGAAAGTCGGTGCATTCTTCAGACGCGTGAATGCTTGAAGTTGTGAAGCTTAAATCTAAGACAAAATTGTGCTTAGTTTGCAAAGACATCCACCATAGATGCGCGTAGGATAAACGTTCACCAAATCGCCCAGCTTTGCCAGCGAATTTTGTATAGAAACCGGTCTAGATTGTTAATGGAAAGTGTTATTTTTTCAATTAAAAAATTTCTGCCATTAGATTTAGTTGATCTATACGAAATGGCCTATTTCAAAATGACCCAGATTGCCCAAATTGTAATTTAAAATGTCAAAATCATTGTTTTAGCAAAATATTCTCTGCCGGATTCCAGTGAGTCGGGGGTGATTTGGTGAACGCTTATACTGCTCCAGATAGATGGTTCTCCAAAATCAAAAGGTTTATTACTGCTCTCTTTAAGTGTTTTTGTTTTGAAATTATCATTTTCTGAAACATATTTCTATTTTTTGACCTGAAATCCAGAGTTCTTTTCATGTTTCAAGATGAGATGATACCAAACAAGTTCACTGTTATTAAACACCATGGTCTCATTTTCCCAAGAAATCCACTGTAAAGATTGGAATCCCTCGAGATTCAAAGTCGCTGTGGCCGATTTTAAGCACGTTTAAAGTCACTACTTGCTTTCTGTGTCCAAGTTTTATTTTGTTTCCTGAGTTGCCTAGGGTTTGAATCTTACGATGCATTTTACTGTATAGTAAGATTGAAAAGAACTACCCAGAATTAGATTTGATCATCGATTCTCCTATATGTCGAAAATCCTTCGTTATTTCTATTGATTTTATGAAGTCCTGGCATTCGTTGTTTTGAAATCTTTAACATTATCTAGTTTGGATTTTATTTTTGTCGATGCGGCATTTAGTCCGTCAACGGTATAAGAGGAATATATTTATATTCTAAAGCAAAGCCATGGTGCAAGCTTCTGGAAAGAGATCGATCAGCTTTGGATTCATGACGTGCTCACTTTCTATCCTTGTTGTAACCGCAACAACTTTAGCTATATTTCTTGGAGTTGTTATTACACCTTGGTTAGGGTTACCTCTGAGATCCACTAGACAAAGCTACATTTTGGAAGCCGGTTTCAAGTATCATAGGACAACTGTAGATTTGATTTCGCATGATAACATTCAGTTGGTTAATGTGACTGATAACAACACAACTACCGCTTACATATCTGGAAAAAATCATAACAGAGACGAAATTGTTCATCCAAAACCCACAGATGAAGGAATTTCTAATCAATCTATAGCTAAGCCAAAGAGGAAAGCATACAATGGAGATATGGCTAAAAACGAGTCTGTCAAGCAGTTTCCACAGGGAGATTCATCTATATCGACAAATTCAAGTTTACAACCTTCAGAAAAGAAGTTACAGTCAATTAGTACTCAAGCTCCTTCTAGATCTCATGCTGATTTACAAAATAAGCCTGCAATCATAGCTGCAATCTCTAGCAATGATAACAAGGCGAAACTGATAGTATTGCCTCTACCTATAAGTTTCGATAATGGCACTGTAAAAGTTATAACATCTGCTTCGTCCACAGGTGAGTCTCTGGCTACAAAGGCTCCTAAATTATTGAATTTGATGGATAGTTCTTTGTCTTTTCCCAGTGATTTGGCACATTTCCTTAATTGTTTTGAAGTGATAAATTTTTAAGAGGAATCCACCTCATGTACATGGATTTTGCATATACTTTGAATGTGGACAAGACTTGCATCTTGCATAGATTTGTACTATTTTTGAATTATTTGCATAGGCGCAACAGGGTAATGAACAAATACTTATCTTACAGGCTGCATGGGCCAGATAGTTCTGAAGAAAAATTAAACAAACCAAATGACACACATGCCCACACACACACCTAGAGTGAAAGAGTGAGAGAAGAAACACAACAAAGATATGGAGTGGGGATTTTGTTTGACACAAAAAAACTTAGTACTGTCACACTGGTAGTTTGATGGATCCACCTAAGCCTCTGATGTGAGTTATATTGAATTTTAGAATGATTAGATGTTTTTCAACTCAGCTGTTTGAACAAGGGTTCTTATTATTCCCTTTTCCCTTGCGGTTGTAAAGATTGTTGTCCCCATAGCTTTGTACCTGTTCTGGAATGTTTACTTGTTTCCATACACGAAGTTGTTGAGAACTTTTGAAAAAGTGTCAAGTCTAGTCTTGAGCATGATTCATAAGGTTTCATAATGTTCTAAACAGACTGTTCATATGTCTACACTCCAGTTTCATTATTTTGTTGAGGACAATACATCCCTTCCTCTTGTTTAATCACTCCAAAATGCAACGAGAATAGTAGTTCCATGTTCTGGGCAGTGGAAAAAAGTGAGGGAACATCAAAATGGCTAGAAATATCAAGATTCCTTCATATAGCTTATTTATATTTGTTTCATGTGTGCACAGATGTTCCATATTCTTCACTTTTTCCATTAAAATACGAGTTTTAAAACATGCTTTTTTCAGAGATCAGTCTGTTAAACTTAATTATACTTAATGTAATTTTGTCAGTTGCTATTTTTGAAATATATTGCACTGAACTTGGTTCAATAGTAGAGAAACCTTCAGTGTATGCATCAAGATCCCAGTTGATGTAGCTAAACCATAACGCTGACTTCTTGCAAAGGAATGTAATACCTTTAGACCTTTGTATATCTTCTATTTTGTTGCTTTGATATTTTTCTAGTTGGAGATGCCCTGCCACTTTCCTTGGAAACTGTGAAAGCAATCAGATGGCTGTCATTGTTGTAAGTTTACATCTTGTGTTTGCCTTTCTTTGTATTGGTTTCTTATCAGTGTGTTGCATTTATCTTTTCTGGGTTAATTTAAACTTCAAAGTAAACGATTGAAAGTGTAACCGTGATCTGGTGAGCTGTAATTTTCACAGTTTCTGCCATCTGGCATTGCTGAACTTTTTGGTTTTTGCTTCCTCTTGAAGATAAACATCTCTTCATTTCCCATGTCCAGATCTGATAATTCAATTTTTTCCCTACCAGGGAAGAGCAATCCTTATTCCTCTCATAGATTTGATTGTTTCTTGTGTATTCCTTTTCATTCTGTTTAATACCTGAATTGCATATTGCTTTTTGTTTCTAAAAATTCCATTTCTCTTTTCCTTCCAGACATTCTGAACAATGAAGAAGGGTTCTATACCCCAGATTTTATTTATAATTCCTGACTGGCATCTCTCTTTAAGGCCAATTCCTTATAAATTTGGTTAGAGATCTTGACTTTCCTTTCGACTTTGTATCATAAATTCATGATCATTCCCGCAAGAAAAGATAGTTTAGAGTTCACCGATAAATGATTTGTTGTTTCTTTGTTTTGCTTACAGTTAGGGCATATAGAGGGCCAACAAAACCACACCTTTGTAGATTAGCTTTTGTTTCTTCTGAACTTCAAACCATGGAAAGGCAGCCACCTCAGGCCACAAATCCCTCTTACAGGTCTTGCTCCAAGTGTTGTTTCTCTATCCAGATTTTCAAGTCCTGAAGGTGGAAGGTATAACCTTGTTTGACTGTGAACTTTTGTGTATGATCCCATCTCCATCTCAGCTTGTTTTCATCATCGAAGAATGCAATTTGGTTTCGTCAATTCTCTCATAGCCTTATCTTGTCCATTTGTTTTATATTTGCAGGCCCTGTTGTGGGAACCTTTCATTTTCTTGGTAGTCAGTCACCTCAATCCATCCTTAATGTTGAAAAGGTTCTTTCCTTCCTCTGTTCAATAGGGATCTGTTGGACTTGGGGCCCATTTGGCAGAACCTGTCTATTGGCTGGCTAAGCCGTATTAGGGGTATATACTAGCTTTGTGCTTTGAAAGATCATCAGGGATGTTGTGCTGTATTAGGGGTATATACTAGGTTTCAATGCTTTGAAAGATCATCAGGGATGCTGAAAAAAATTATCTATCTAAAGGTTGCGATTGGGTCCATGCATACTCCCAAAAGAAATTTGTTGGAGGACCCTTCTAGAAAGTCGTTGACTCTTGTTAAGTCCCCGTTAGTAATATTCTGTGCATATTTCCATTCAATATTAGGAAGTTTCAATTTCCAATACCAATTCCCCTTTAGTCTTACGAGCACAGACTTCATTCCATGCTACTAAGGTCCATTTTTACATTGTCCAACACCATTAAACAAAGCATTTTTTTATTATGCGCCAATTCCTTGATAACTCTAACAGGAGCCTTGAACATTGAAAAGACATGCACAGGAATTGACTTGAAGACTGCATTTATAAAGGTGCATACCCCCCTACGGAAAGTTTTTAAAGGTCCAGTTCTTAAGGGTCCAGTTTTTAAAGGAATTGATTTGAAGATTGCATACCCCTCTACGGAAAGTTTTTAAAGGTCCAGTTCTCCAATATTGCTTGGATTTTGGGGATGACTTCTTCCCACTTCAGACACATGAAGGGTTCTTTGGATAAAGGTACCCCAAAATATATTGTAATTGAAGGATGGGAGGTCTTGTTGAAGTGGAGTACCATGCTTATATGTACTTGAATCCTGATGGTTGTATTGAAGAAGAATTTTGATTTACCTCCAGAAGCATCTGATTTGTAAGAGCTGCTTCAATCTTCAATCTTCAGGAATTGTGGATTCACCTGCCAATAGTGTGTCATCAACAATTGCAGATGAGATCTGATCCTTTCCTTCTGCAATCTAGACACCCTTTATTTACTGTTATCTTTTGACTTTTATTGATCCATCTCTCTGGGCCTCTGCCGTAAGGATGAAAAGATAGGGAGATAGAAAAGCTCCTTGCCTTGTTCTTTTATTTCCTCTATTTGGGACAAACAGGAGTGAAGGAGAACCATTAATGATTAATCAAAAGGTGGCTAAATATCCTATGTTTTTGACCTTATCCAGTTTTCCATCACTAGAATCCGACAATGCAATCTTTGCTGAAAACACAATTTTCGATTGATGGAATTGCCATTTTTAATGCAGAAATGGATTCAACACCCTCAAATATACTGCAACTGGATTGTGTAATGTTAACATGTGATATCTGCAATTCAACCAATCCAAATGGTTCCTGCTGGATTTCAGGCCCAAAATGCTGATTTCCCCTCCCCTAAGCCCTTATTTTGAGCAACTAGAAAAGGGCCAATTCATAGCATATTTAGAGTAGTTAATGAAAATTGAAAATACAATATATGAGTCTGCGATAGAGAAAATTCAACTCTCACCCAACTCCTCCAATCTTGGGAGATGCAAAGCATTTTGATAATGAAGTCCCAATTGATATGATCATATGCCTTTGACATAAATTTATCAGCTTGGATTTTGAGAAGATTTCTTCAATTGAATCGTTTCCTAAGCAGTAATAATTCCATCTATGGGCATTCTCCCTGCAACAAAACCACTTTGTTCTTTGGAAATTAAATCATCCAAGAACCTTTTGAAGTCTATTGATGACTATCTATCTCATAAGAAGTATTGAATAGTGAGTTTGTCCTATACTCGTCTAGAGAAAACAAATTTCTTTTCTAGGGATGAGGGCTATATGAGTGGTGCTTAGAACTTTCAAAATAGATTTGGGCCTCTTGAGTTTCTCCCTTGCTCTCCATACATCCTCCTTGATTATTTGCCAACAATCCTGATAAAATATGCAGAACTGGTGGGTCCTGGAGCTTTCATACATCATAACTCACTTTAACAAGCTAATTGTCCCATTGATTTGAAATCAACCATGGGAAAGCATATCCAACCTTTTGAATTGCCTTGTTTCTGTTGAACTGGGGTTCTAGGACTAGATTCTGAAAATATTCCCTGATGGAAGATGCAACTACCCCTGTCCTCTGTTACTAACCCATCCTAATTTGAGTTTTGATATTCTGTTGAAGTTCTTAATTTTTAATTGTGGTATTCTGAGCATATATGGTCTTCTATCAGTGCAACGGGTTAGCTCAATTGGTTTGAATGGGCTGTTTCAAGGTGGAGTTCACCATGAGGTCTATGATTCTAGTCTGGCTGAAGTTCGAGTCCCACATAGTCCTGCTAGGTTTCCAGGAGCTATTGTGGCTGGTGGCTGAGCTGCCCTTCGTCTGGATATTTTAGGGAAGCAAGAGGACTATCCTATGATATTTTCCTTGGGGAAAAGATAAAAAAAATATGGTGTTCCTATCACTCTCTTAGGCAATTTAACTGTAAGTTCTTTTTTTTCTAATCTCTTTGAGCTCCTGTGGGTTGTGTAAATTTTACTTACCAGGTTACTTCCATGGGTGGATAACTCATCTGGAAGGCCTTCTTGGATTCTGTTTTAGATATATGTGTGCCATTTGTGCTTCATGTAGCTCACTTTGATGGAAGATATTCCACATGCTTCCCTATTCCATTGTTCAAGATTCTTCTTTAGAAACATTAGTTTCCTTTGAGGGACGTACATCCTTGTTCCATATAAGTAGTTGCCCTCTTTCCACTGTTGATCAATAATTTTCAGATAGCTAAGAGCATGTTGACCACATTTTCTCAAATTTGAATGGAATGTTTCCAAATCTTCTCAATAGAGAACAGGACAGCCAATGGTCAGAACTTGATTCTTAGATCAGGATGAATCATGGAAGTACTGACTAGGAATCTATCTAATCTCTTTGCAATCAGATTGGAATTTGGAACCTCTTTGTCCATTACTTTCAACTAAAACACCCTTCCATCAGGGAATGTCTATTAGTTGTCAATGTGTCATTGATAAAATCAAATTTTTTTTTGAAGACTGATCCATTCTTCTTTCTTTTTAGATAATCTCGTAATGGCATTAAAATGTCCCTGTACAACCCAATCTGAGTTGGACCATCACCTAAAAACTACAAATTGAAATTGAAATAGAAATTTTATTTTATGTCATTGAGTGACCAAATTTCTATCTTACTGGTCATATAATTTGGGGCATAAATGTAAGTTACCACTTCAAAGGACGACGAGGCACTGTGAATCCAGATTGAGATCTACCACCTGTTTCCTGCTCCTACTTCAGATTTTACTGTCTTTGTATTCCAAAGTGTTGAAAAACTTGGGCACTTCCTGTTTACTCTTTAATTATCTATTAGAATTTTGATTTGGCCTTTAACTATGCAGGCTGTTGAAGGGGCAATAATTGCAGGAGCTTCTCGAATAATTGGATTCGATTTAAACAGTGACAGATTTGAAAATGGTTGTAGATTGCCCTGTTCATGGTTGTACATCAATTGCATGCATACAGTAGTGTCCTGTATTTTGTTTTTGCAATGATTTATGGAGTTTGAGGATATGCCCTTATCTGAAATCCCTATGGCATGCTTAGGTGGCAAGCTGGGGTGCATAACTTTTGAAGAGAAATGTTTTGACCATGGCATTTGCACCAAGGGATTCACATGAAGCCCAAGTGCAGTTTGCTTTGGAGCAAGGTGTGCCTCCTGTGATTGGTGTAATGAGGACAAAATAGCTTCCTTACCCTTCCAGGGCTTTTGACATGTCTCAATGTTCATGGTGTTTGATACCTTGGACTGCAAATGGTACTGGGGACTTTTACAGGATTAATGCTTTTGTTAAAGTTAGCTATAGAAGAGCCTTGAATTTACTGATTTGATTCTCAAATTGATTTGTGTAGCTTCATTTGTTTGTAGATGGTATGTATTTGATAGAAGTGGATAGAGTCCTGAGACCAGGTGGATATTGGATTCTCTCTGGTCCTCCCATCAATTGGAAGCAATATTACCAATCTTGGCAGAGATCAAAAGAGGAGCTCCAGCAGGAATAAGAGAAAATTGAAGAAATAGCAGAACTTTTGTGCTGGGAAAAGAAGTATGAAAAAGGTGATCTTGCCATTTGGCAAAAGAGAATTAATACTGATATCACTTAACGAGCATTTAACACTTGTCCTTGTAAGTATTCTTCTATTGGATTTTTTTCCTTTAGAAGATTAATATCATGCCAAATTCTAAATTGGATATCAACATTGCAATGGATATGTTACAAAGTGCATTGTGGTTGTAGGATTCCTTTGAACTAAAATGTCAGTGTGGCTGACTATGAAAAATTTAAACTTGCACTGCTATTTAGCTGAAGTACATGGTCTCTTTGTTTGTCATAATTTTCTAACATGTAGAAATCTGGATAACTACTTTGTAACAATTGATAGAATGGTCGTTGACCTATTATAATTTGTGATTTTAATTGTAAATGCTACAAGATTCAAGGGATTAACAAATTTATATCCTGAATCAACTTTATATCCTGAATACAACTCAGAGATACATTTTGAATTCATCATTTTTATGTGAGTTTTGAATTTTTCCTATCTGCTTTTACATTTTAATGGCCATGCATGAATTGATCTTGTGTTGCAAACAGGTTTAAGTTTAACTATCTAAATCTTAAAAAATTTCAAGCATGTTTACATAATTGGCTTCATATTTCATTACAGTACAAGAAGAGTCTGTTTTTCTCTCGATCTGCTTTGACAGTGGCCTAGTTTTACTCAGATGGCCTAGTTTTACTCAGATGATTGAAATTTTATGTTTATTTGATAATGTCTATAAAATCTGCTGACCCCTTAGGCATAAGAGAATGCAAAGATGCACTACGCAAATGCCTAAATTCAATGATGCTAATGATGTGTCTAGAGGGATTTTGGAGAAGTTCCCAAAGCTCCTGAATTTAGAGATTTAAACCTTATTATAATATTTTCATAATAATGATATCTAAAAATTAAAAATAAAATAATTAAAAAATTTTAAAACTTAAAACCGACTTAAAAACCTAGAACCTATTATGCTTCACACTAACTATAAATACTAATGGGATTTTTGGTCTTTTACCTCACGCTTCAGTTGTCTCCTAATGATGATCCCATAGTAGGGATCGAAACATCGAGATTTGCGAAATCATCCAACGCAGCTCCTTATTTACAATTCTCCACTACGTAAATGACTACTTTCATAAATACTAGTTACTAGTAAGTTGTAATAGTAATAATTATGTAGTTTGTAGATTGCTATCTATCATAAATTTGTTTGAATATCATCATTGTCAAGCAATAACAACTTCTTAAAGGGTGCTAGCTCAATGGTAGAGCGCCTGCCTAATTATAGGCAGGAGGTTGGTGGTTCGATTCCTCCGTGCCCTATCATAAATTTGTGACTACAAAAACAACTAAATTCACATATATACGACTATTAGTAGCTAATTTCCCGTATCTTAGTCGTATTTAGCTTAGTCATTAATATGTTAACATCTAGTAGTTTATTTAGTCGTATATTCGGTCATTAATGGTTGCAATCAGTGATTAAATCAACGACTAAATCAATGACTAACTCAGGGACTAAATCAATGACTAAATTTGTGACTAAATCATTAACTATAAATGACTAAAACAATGATTAAATCATTGACTATCAATGACTAAATCATTGTCTATCAATGACTAAATCAATGACTACCAAGTCAAGCTATTAATGACTAGTGAAATACGACTAGCTATAAGATAGTGGTAATTTGCTACTATTAGTCACCGACTCAAAAATAGTCGTTTATAGCCTGATTTTTGTCATTTTTTTAGTCATTAATTTCTCATTTTCTACTAGTGTTTGCACAAATATGAAACATTACATAGTCCTTCTCCAAAACTGAAGACTGCATATATCAGAAATAATCCCAAATAAAATCACGGTCAAGATAGGAATTCCTCCATAAAATAGATAGCACTGGATCATATCTCTTACAATCGCGCATGCAATACAATTGTTCACAACTGCTTACATCTAACTCTCTATCTCTATCTCGATATGTCTGTCTCTATCCATATGCATGTGTGTGATTCTCCAAAATGGAGATATAATAGGCTTCTGCCTTTACATCAAAGTTCCACTTAATAACTAACTTCTAACCGCTACTGACCTATTACAACAAAACTTGGTCAAAATAAACATAAAATATTCAAAAATGGTTATTTTCCTGCTTATCGCGCCAATCTTCCCTTGCATGGTACCATGTGAGCTTGCACAGCTGCTGCGATGTTCTGCAACTCGCTTGCTCCAAATCCCTTTCCAAGAGTCCCCCAACACAGTTTTGTGGCTCACCCTCGAGCCACATCAAGTCGACATGGTGTGTGCCAATGTTCTGTCCTTAAAATATTCAAACTGCTGTGCAACTTCATGGACCTGTAGCTATATTTGACTAACAATACCCTGACAATTAGTCAGAGTCTACTGGACAGGGTGATCCTGACTGGCCTTATTGTCAACTAGTTGTCGCTTCTCTTAAACATCCTAGAGCATGGTGACGGCCTTAACAGCCAACTTCCCATTGATTTCTTGGAATTCATCGAGCTACTCATGGTGATTTTGCTGGCTTTCCTGTGCCTTGGAAGCTCCCTGTTGTAGATCCTTCAGCTTGATATCTTGAGTGATATGCACCATCAATGGCATTGCCTTCAACGATGTCTTCAGGGTCATAAACTGACCCTCTGCCTCTTGTACCTGTACATTCAATTGATTAAGATGCTCATCCTAAACAATACTTTGCTAAAACTATGTGGCTGTCTCCATAATAGTTTTATCCTCTTGCTCCATGGTGCTGAACTGAGTGGAAATTTCTTCAATTGATGTCTTGCTCTTTGCAACCTACTCCAATAGTGTTGTGGGTTGTACCTGGGCTTGGAGCATCAAGTTAGTGTCCTGAAGTTGAATGAGAGTCTACCCCATTCGCTTGGCCTTTTCGATGGGGGTGAGCACTGAGGTGCTGTCAAACATGTTTTGGAAGGCATCAGAAATAGCATGCTCAACTTCGCTGCACCTTGCATACATCTACGCCTACTCAACAATCAAGAGGTCTTGCAACTTCTTGAGGTCAATAATTTCTTCGGCAACATTTTGCCACAACTTTGCCTGTGCTTCCTTCAGCTGGTTCATTTCCTATAAATTCTCCTCGGCTAATTGCACATGGACCTGGTGCAGCTCTTATGCTTCCTTCTGCAGCTTCGCAGCGGAATTCTTGCACTGAACATAGCCCTCAGTTAACTCTATTTACCTTGCTGGCAATTCCAAAGTGGTGCCATGTTGCAACTCGACCAGCACTGTAGCAGACAGTTTTTTCAGATCCAACATCACACTCTAGATTAGGTGCAGCTATTGGTGCACTTCTTCATTGCCGCCGTTGATCGCAGTCGGGGGAACTTGCAATGGTTCCTAACCTGGGGCTCAGTGCTGATAGATAGGCTGTCCTATAGCAAAGGTCTCACCAATGGTTTCTTGAACACAATATAAAAAATGTACTCTAATCGACTCCTTACCACACCAAATTATTCATGGTTGGATTCACGAATAGCTGTAGTAGCAGTCGTAGAGGAATCCACAATGGCGCTGATATGTCGCTGCAGCTGGTCTTCCAGCCCCGTTTTGGTACCACTGCCGGCCTCATACTCCTGCCACCACTTAGGGCATGTCTCCTCCTACATCTGCTGTGCGATATCTTCAGGATATGTCTATGACTCGTTGTCAGAGTCATGGGTGCTCAATTCTGGTGCGAGAGGGTCTTCAGGGACCTCTCGGGGTAACTCCTTATCTAATTCCTCATGACTCATCGGGATGCGCCAGTCTCCCGGCCATTCTTGCATAGTAGCATCCAACTCTTCTGTGGTGACCTTATAAGGAAATGGTAGCCACTATCGATCAAGATCCTTCCTAGCTTGAATATGAATAGAGTGAGGGCCAATAGGAAATCGAAGGATCCATTGATACTTGGTCGTGGCATAGGGAGAAACTCTAGGAACAACAATGGAGACTACCTGTATTGCTTCCCAATAGATCCAGAAATGAATAGCATGATTGTTTTGGGAACTGGGTTCTTTGACCCACCATAAGTTCTAATAGTGGGCACCACAGCAAACTTTGACTGCCTCAACCATCATTGGTTGGTACTCCTTCGGTTCCATCCAAGCAACAAGAGCGATGAGAACCAAAAGAAAACTATAAGAAAAAGGCCGCCCTATCTGAGTAGCAAGTGCATCCTCAAGTAACTGATTCAACAGAAATAAAATCCAATTCATATGTACCCCCTTGACACATTTCTGGGCACAAGCGAAAACCCCCGAATTGCATTGGACTAGGGGATTTTTGCGAACAACCTTGCTGGCCAAAATTCTTGTGCCAATGCACACTATCTACGAATTGATACTATCGATGCGATAAGCTAGACCATCCCACTGTAACTCAAAGTTCTCCTTCAGCTACTTCGCAAGTCTCTTATCCATATCTCTTCCATGAATATATTGCGTCGGGTCCTCCCCATCCTTAGGCAAACCGATAATAGTTGCAATCAGGTCCACAGTGACAGGGATCGGTGTATTTAGCCAAAGATTCCCTCCATGGAAACATGCCAACAATTGCTTCACACATGCATGTGCTTCATTCAAATGACCAAAATGGGTCATATTGATGATCCCCAACAACCTAGACTTCTCTAATCCATTGGCCCATGGTTTTGAAATCCGCTGAATAGGACCACCAGGCATTGTATGGATTGATTCATAAGGCTCGTCATGAACATATTTAAGCAACAACAGGTCATGATCATTAAACTTGAGCCTGATCAACGTAGGGATGATGTCAACTGAGCATGTCACCACTTTTGACAGCACTGGCTACTTGGGCGTGTACTTCTAACTCTTCGATGGCTGTTGTGGCTTAGCTCCTGGATAGGTAGGAGCGACATAACCCAAATATCATTTACCGATACACCCTAAGGTGTCACAGACTTAATAGCTCCTAAGCCTGATGGCCTAGTCTGTGTAGTGCACACCTTTGCAGACGTTCGAGTTTTCCTCTTCTCTAGCGGCGTAGGACTGGGTCTCTACATTTGTCGCTTCCGCTTTGGGATGGATGACAAACCTATCGGAATACTCATGACTTCGACTTCCATAGTCGTGGGCCGAATAGGGGACTCGTATTCACTTGAAATTTCAATAGTGTCAAGGTCTCTCAGCATCCCTTACTCCTCAAAGCATGAAAATTTTCTCAATAGCTCAAGCTATACTGTACTCAACACTCTTCTCAATACTTACACAGAATTCACCTTCTATTTCTATTCTTCGCAACTAAACAATGCCATCTGATGCATCCCACGCGGTGTTTTATAGCCACTTCTGATTCTAAATCCATCATTACCAAATATAACTTCATCATTATTTCCAAATCAAGTAGTAATGATGCCAAATACGACAACGATCTTATGATTCTAACGGTTAGATAATCCATTAATGTGGGTCTCTTCAACAAGCACTGCCAACCAATTCGTTTAACTACATGCATTTATTACCTAATTTGACTGCTCTGTAGCCTAACAACTGTCACAAAGGGTCAACCAAATATCTCTAACAATTGTAACCTTGCATGGCCTTTCCCTCAAGGCTCACCTTGCACTGCTAAACTAGAATTCTCAGCATCATTTTTTGTTAATACTTCAGGTGGTGTGCATTGCCGACCCCATTCTATATGGATTCAAGTGACTCCCGTTGATGAGTTTCAGAAACATTGCATCGTCTAATTGTTGTAAATGAACTGCACTATCATATGTAATGGATTGAACAATATAGGGATCTAAACAGTGCATTTGTAACTTACCCAGATGCTTGAGAAACTTACTGTCATATAACAATACCAAATCTCCTGTCAGAAACTGTTTATGATTAATATGGAGATCATGCCATTCCTTCTGTCGATCCATCGCAACCTGTTGGTGGAATCCTATGATGAAATGAGCTTCTTCAAGCTGAATCAACTATGTAGCACATTATTCTAATGTCACTGCATCATCCATACCTGTTGCGGAAGCAATGCGCAAGCTGGGAACGATATACTCCATAGGCATGCCTACCTCTTGCCGATAAACCAACTGAAATGGTGTATGACCTATTATATGTTTGTAAGTAGTGCGATAGGCCCAAATAACTGTAGGAATTTTAAATTCCCAGTCATCATGGTTAACATTACATACCTTGGTTAGTTCTGTCTCCAAAATTTTGTTGAAAGCCTCAATGGTACCATTTTCCTACGAATGGTAAGGTGTACTCTTCTTATGCTGTATTTGGAGCTCTTCAGTTAGCACTTTTACAATTTGATTGACAAATTCACTACCCTGGTCACTCATTATGATTCTAGGACACCCAAATCGCGTCATGATGTTCTCAAAAATAAACCAAGCTGCTGTTGTAGCAGTACAATCAACGACAGCTTTAGCCTCCACCCACTGAGTCAGGTAGTTAGTTGCGGTGATGATATAGCCATTAGAGGAAATTTGAATTTAAAATGGGCCTTCTAAAACTAATTAAAATTCCATGTCATCATGTATTAGCCAATCAAAATGCTTTAAAATTAAAAAAGGGAGCACCTCCTAAACAATTTTTTAATATAAATTTGGGGATAGGTATCATAAAAAAAACTACTTTTTTTGTTCGTATTTTTGACATATCTCCTTGTGTTTTAACTCAAATTTTGATTGGGATAGATCATTGGATGGGGAATTAGATTCCACATCCAACGAGCTCTCTCTATTGAAATTTGAGTAAAAACACAGGGAGATATGTCAAAAATATGACAAAAAAGTAGTTTTTTCTTTTCTTCCCCCAAAATTAATAAATATTATTTTATTATTTTAACTATTATTTTATTATTTTAATTATTATTTTATTAATTTTCCTTAGGAGGCCATTTTTTACTTGAAATTTCCTCTAATGGGGCACTAGTGCACTTACCTGGTCGATTGATAGGACCCAAAAAGTCGACAGCCCATTTATCAAATGGTTGGAGAGTCGCCTGTGGCATGAGCGGCATCTCATCCCTCCGTGATGGTTTAACAACCCATTGGCAGGCATCACAACTCCTCACATAGTTTGCAGCATCATTATGCAATGTGGGCCACCATATCCCAGTACGCAACACCTTTTGTGTAGTAGCGCGACCTCCATAATGACCTCCCGTGATTTCGGCATGCGCTTCTTCTACAATGGGACCCTGCTCATGCGGTCAGATGCACCATCACAGTATTTCATCTAGTCCAAGTTTATATAGCTGTCGAGCAATTAGTTGAAAATCAAAGGCTTTGACAATCAATTTCTTCTTTTGTCTAATCGACATGTCTGTTGGGGAAACACCAATAGACAAATACTGAATAATTGGTGCATAGTGATCATCTGGGACTTCAACTTGGAACAATTGCGCATTGGGCAAGCCTTCATCAATATTAGTTGGTTCTTCACCATTCTCAATGCGTGACAAATGATATGGGCCAACATTCAACCATCTTGGATTTACCACTATTTCAAAATCAAACTCTTGGAACAAAAGCAACCACCTACAGATTCTCCCCCCCAACACAGTCTTATTAAATAGGTATTCCAAATCAGAATGATCAGTAAACATCTTGAACTATCCACTTGGCAAATAGTGCTTGAAATTTTTCAGAGCATAAACCATTTCCAGGCCTTCCCTTTCATTCGTGGTATAATTCTATTTGGAAAATGATAACATTCTACTAGAACATGCTATTGGATGATCCAAGTCTCCTTCACCTCGCTACACAAGAACAACCCCTAGCGCAGTAGAAGAAGCATCAACATGCACATGGAATTCTTTATTCCAATCAAGAAAAACTAGTATTGGTGCAGAGGCCATCTTGGCCTTCAGGGTGTTGAAGCTTCCTTGACATTCTCGAGTCCATTCAAACACAACGTCTTGCTTTAGCAACTTTTCCATGGGCATGGTAATCATAGTGTATACTCTGATAAACTTGTGATAGTAGCCCGTATGTCCTAGTGTTCCTCGAAGCATCTTGACATTCGTTGGTGGTGGTAAACTGAGAATCAACTCAATCTTCACTGAATAAACTAGCAGACCTTCCTTGCATATAACGTGCCCAAGTCGTATGCCAAAGGGTGCACAGAAAATACATTTTTTGGACTTCAATGCAATCTGATGTTGCCTACACCATTCTAGCATCAATCGTAGATTGTCCATATGGTCTTTAACCATACCATAGGCAGTCCAGTCATCCATATATACCTGCAGGAATTTCTGAATAAAATATTTAAATACTGCAATAACTATGCAGGATAATATAACACGTACATTCTTTAGCCCAAATGGCATGACGGTATATTGGAAACAACCCCACTCGATGAAAAATGTGGTCTTATGGAAATCCTCCTTCGTAATCCAGATCTGGTGGTATCCCAAAAAGCTAGTTGTGAATGAATATACCTCCTCACCACCTACGCCTTCCAGCACTTAATTTCTAAGAATCGTATTGGAAAAAGGTCTTGGAATGCATGTCGTAGATCTGTGACTTTGGCCATCATCTCTTTTCCCCAATAGTCACCGACATTAGCAAATTTCAGATTTTCTACCGACCCAATGCTAACTTTTTGGATCCTTAGCGGCTGCTTCATCGAGTCTGTCAGTATGTTGGGAGCTGCAACACCACGGCTTCCTTTGGACTCTGGAATATTAACATTCGGCAGCTCATCATCATCTCTAGGTTCCCCAAACAAGTTGTAGCATGTCATCATGGACTGGATAGAGCAATGCGCATCAGGATCAACATGGTAGGAAAAAGGGATGGATTTCAGTACTACATCATGGATAATGTGCAAAGCATTACATACCTCAGGGTTAGCATCCTAGAAGCTAAATTTTTGCACAAAACAAATAGACAACTCCTCCCAAGTGGTAATGGTTCTGCGCAATTTTGCTGCCACATACCAGGACCGTGGCATCTATTCTAGAGTGTGAATAAAAATGTGAACCTACTCATCCCTGGGTCGCGATGTCCATAATGTTTGACATTCAATCAAATGATGGGCAGGATCATTTCATCCATTATACCTCCTAGCATGATAGACCTCTATATCACCAAAGAGGACTATCATCAACCTACGGCACTACTCCCAATCCTGGATCGTCTGCTTATGTGTCTCCCACCATCAAGCTGGAGTAGCCTTTAGTGCTACATCAAGAGCCAATATCCTTTGCGGTACAAACACATTTTCTTCAAATTCTTGGAAGAACTCAGATAGTCCCTCTAGCCCTTCGTAAATGGGTAACTCGACAATTTCAGTCATAACATGTCAGAGAGACTGTGTAATCAACCCGTATTTTCTGAATGATACCTCATGCAATCGATTCTGCCAATTTCTAGAGTATCATCAGAGTCGGAGGGCATGGAACTTGTGTTGCACCATCCAAGTTCACCATTGACAGTACGGTGGATATAGTCCTCGGAGATGTTATAAGCATGATCCCAAATTCTCTCGGCTTCCTCCTTGATGGGTTCAATATATCATCGTCCTTCATGAGGGTCCATAGGAGCAATGACTCTGACATCCTGGTTTTCAAATGTCATAACACAGTTTTTGAAGTTGATAACCACCATGCTATCATTATCCCATCCAATTCCTAATAGTGTAGGATAGGAACCACCATCTCCTACAATTTCTATTACATCAAAGTCAGCACGCATTTTCATACCTTCAATGTCGACAACCAAGTTTGAAACATGACCAATGGGCTAAACCTTTGCCTGGTTTTCCAAACGCAGCTATACTGGCAACCATCCCAACGTTGGATTCCCCATCAATTTCCAGGTTTGCTTTCTCAGGATGTTTACATCTGATCCAAGGTCCAAAATGATCGAGTCAACCTCATAATCCCCAATCTGGACATTCATCCTCATCTCCTTGCTAGTATTTCTTTTTTGCAAGGAATTCATAGCGAAATACTTCACTGTCTTATCTGAGAGGTGTAATAATGCCTCAATCTCGACAAGGGATTTCGAGTCCCTCACAAGCGACATGCAACTCTCAAAGAATTCACACAGGGTACCATACTACCGTGATGGTCCTGCCTCTACAGATGGATCGAAAGCAAATGGCATATCAACAATTGGTAACTTACCCGGATTTCTGTCGATCTTGTTCTTTGCGTCCAAGAAAGTATCTTTTTCTGTTGCAATATCAAATGCGACCTTCTTCTTACCAATGAGACAAACTTGTAGCCATGGTCCATCATCTCTAGTTGTCACACCAGCACAGGTGACAATCCCAACATCGACATCTTTCATCCGCGGCTCAGCCTAAATAGTGGCAACTGTCGATCCCTGGTTCACAGGAGGGTTTTGATTCAATGGTTGATTTAGCGGTTGGTTATGCATCTGAGGTGGGTTCTAAGTCTAAGTCTGCAATGGGACCTAGTTTTGCATTATTGTTTGGCTCAGAACTTGGAATGCAGGATGATTATGATTCTGTAAATTCTGTAACTAGGGAATTTGTCATGCCTACCATTTTTCAATCAATTGAGGGAAAATTTCAACATTATGATCACTGGATGCACAATATGTGAACTAGGCATGAGGGAAATCTCTCTGGTAATGCCAAAAGACCCCACAAGTATAGCACTGGACTGATTCATGACCTCATCCTCCTCCGCGGCTGAATCCTCCTCCTCAACCTCTGAATCCTCCATGGAATCACCCTCAGAATCCTCCTTGCTGAAAATATAGTTGGGCCATTTGCTGCTGCAGTGGGTTAGGTTGCTATTGGAAATATTGCGTGGCTTGAAAATATTGTGGTTCATTATACTATGGCCACAGTACCTCATTATACTGTGGTTGTACCACCATCTGCGGCTGTGGTACGAACTGCGGCTGCACCATAAACTGTTGCTATGGTTTTACAGGGAGAAACTACAATGAAGGCGGTGGCATATATGGCACTTTTGCCACTGGTTGTACTACTTGCGTCTATGCTTGCGCTGTCCAGGGGTCCTCTCCTTTTACAAAGTATGAATCATATGTTCTTTCCTGAACAAAATCATAAGTGCGACAGTTTTTGTCATCATGTCCAATTGACCAACAAAATGTACAGTACAAATTTCTTCCTTGGTAACTATCTTCTGCATATAATCACAGTGCTCGTGTCGATGCCCATAGACTTCGCAGATACGACACCATGGTGCGTCGACACCACTCAACGGGCTCAGGGCTCCTAACAATAAATAGTTCTGAAATGTCGGACAAGTATCCTTGGTATGTCCTCTTGCATGGCAATGGGTGCATGAAATATCATCGCGATCTTCCTTAGCCTTTTTTATATCTTGCAGTTGAAATGTTAAATTAGCCAACTACGCCTAAATTTGATTCATTCCAACAATGGTTTCCCCTACTAGAAATGCCTCTGATTTCATCACGGTCTCCAGAGCCTCGCTCTGCATCACAATATTTTGTTGCATTAGTGGTTTCCAGATATGTGGGACAAGCGCTGTGATAAACCATTATTTATGTTGAACATTGCTCATCTGAAAGATGACCCGAGCCATCAATGTCTTAAATCGCTGATCAAAACCCCAAATCATTTCATTGGGGAATTGTTTGATCTCTTTCAATTTAGTAATGTACCAAGCTTCAGATTTCAGCTTCTTAAATTCCTCGAATATCCCTGTTTTGATCTCGTCTAGTGTCTTTGCAGTACCTCCCTGAGGCACCTGTGTGAATCTCATAAACCATTCCAATGCATGGCTCCTCAGAGTAGTGGCTAGCTAACTTTTGTTGACATCATCATCAATAGTTTGTCGAGAAGTCCAGATCGCTTCAGATAAGAACCAGTACTGCTCTGGATCATCGGTGCCATTTCCATTGAATATTGGTAAATTCATTTCATCTCCCACCATTCTGGACTTTCTTCTTCCTGCTGGTGCTCTATTACTAGGCTGTTGCTGACACGTGAGGAAAGTCGATGTAGAATTCGCACTCCTTCCTTATGGTGGAGTAGTGTGTGGAGGAGTAGACACGTGACTGATGGGGTTCGATCTTGTCATTCTTCCAGGTGTAGCCTAGGCATATATGTCCTTGTCATCACAAAAAGGTCTCTTTGTCCCATGTGGTTGTTCTTCATGGTATTGCACTTTGAATTCAGTAGGACCTTCTCCCATCCTCTGCCTCTTTTCTAAAAACCTTGCTCCTCCCCTTGTACAACCACTTGTTTCTTTTACGACCTTTACATTCTCACCAGAACTCATGCCCATCTACCCCTTATTCCCTTATGCATTTCCCCCCTTTCTGTCACAGTGCCTACATCCTCCACACACCAGAGATCCACTACTCTTGGTCCATTTTAAGGATACCCTTTTCACAGACTAGTTGCATAATCCACAGTTCTAGTGATGATAGGAACCTTCCACGAGGTCCACTGAAAAGCTCCCTTTCCGCCTCGTTGAAAGATTTATTAGTATCAACAACAAACTCAGTAATGTATCCTTCCAAGATACTATCCAACCATACCTTGACTGCCCGCAATGCCTTGTTGCTGGTTTCTTGTAGCTTCTAGATTAATTTTGGGGTCCAAGATGTCGGCTCTCCTCCCTAAAATTTTGTTTTCCGCTTAGAAAAATTTTCCAACCATTCATGCAAAAGCACTAGGAATTCACAAAAGAACCATTCATGAGGATCGTCATGGATATACCTATCCAACCAGTGGCCCACCAATAGCTTGGGATTCCGGTTTTCAGCTTTAGCAAACTTCTGCAACTTTAGATCAAACCATCCCTCGATCTCTGATCGAGTTGGATTCCATAACAAATCCCCCTCCTATTTGTGACTCGGTCCCAGCAATGGAACCATTTGTTGGCAAAGCCCACCAACAAACCTTCATCGACAGGGGTTCTTGCTCTGTCGATGCCCTACCGTGAAATCTACCTGAGCACCATACCAGATAGGTTTTATCCTGCCCAAGAACATTTGTAGAATAGAGGAGGTCTAACCCGAGGCATTCAAGGGAGAGCTGTCAGAACCGAGTTTCTGACAGTGGGGAAGGAGGATATGGGGATCTTACAGGGGAATATTGTAACTTATTTGATTCTCATGTAGTATCAAAACATCGTAGCATTATTCAAGTAACATCATAGCACATCAAGAATACATTATACAACTTAAAACCAATAGGTCACATAAGTAGGAAGAGGCTCAATCACATCTATAACATTTCATTTCAAAAAAATAGAGCCGTACCATCACAACAGATCTATAACAATAGACAAGAATTGAACCATACACATCACATCATATATTAATCTTGCGCAAATACTCCACATTACATAGTCCTTCTCCAAAATCAGATACTGCATACATAAGAAAGAATCCCAGATAAAATCACAATCAAGACAGAAAAATATCCATAAAACAGATCGCACCGCATCATATCCCTTACAATCGCGCATGCAATACAGTTGTTCACAACTGCTTACATCTAACTCTCTATCTCTATCTCGCTATGTCTATCTCTATCCATATGCATCTGTGTGATTCTTGAAAATGGATCTATAAATAGGCTTATTCCTTTACATCAAAGGTCCACTTAATAACCAAATTCTAACCACTACTGACCTATTGCAACAAAACATGGTCAAAATAAACATAAAATATTCAAAAACGGTTATTTTCACGCTTATCGCGCCAATATGCCCTTGCACAGTACATCATGAGCTTGCACAACTGCCGCGATGCTGCGTAACTCACTTTCTTCAAACCCCTTGCCAACAATATATAAATTAGACTGCAAGTCACAGACTGTAAGGTGCTATACATATTTCCCATGCCATATGGGTTTGCACGTTATTTACTGTGTTGATGTATGTTGAATAATTGGATGTTTAGCTGTCAATGTTGAATATTGAAGGTTTATGTGGATGCTTTTTTATTTTGTATTACTTATAGTTGTTGTTGAATGTATTTCCCAATATTAGCAATGAATGAATGAATGTTTAAAGCTATGATTTCATGGTTAAGTTGCTAAGTTACAATATAAATCACACACTATCAATTTAGAAGTAAGGAATCATCTGTGTTGTAGATTTGTGGCAGTTGTTAAGTTGGAAGGACAAGGTTATGTTGTGCATGCGTTGTGGAACATAGTTGCACTTATTTGACATAGTAATAGACTCCATCCGTCCATCCCTATCGAGTGCCTTGGTTACCCGCCAAGGGACTATAATCTCTCGCCAACTACAGAAACATGGTTCTTGTAGTTAGACATTAAGATATCTTGGGTGAGATTGTGCGTGCCTCGCATGTGTTTCCAACTGATCTTGCTCCATTGAGCTAATGTATTTTGGTGTTTTGTTGGTATTGTGTTGTTGTTGAACCTCGGGTCGAGACATGAAGGAATATTAGTCCAAAAAATGGTTCTGTTGCTAAGACCTGTAATCATTTGAGTCAAGGGAAACATTATGGCATCTGACAAAGAATGAGGTCAAAGATTTGTTGGAGTCCTGTTGAGGCCTGGAAATTCGCAGGCAGCAACAGTAAGGGATTCTCCCCAATCAACATTCCCAACTAGCCTGTTGACTGTTTGGTATAGGGAATCCGTCCGGTTTACGGTCCGGCCACCGTAGGTCAAAGTAACAAAAAAGGGGGTTACCGGTTGCGGCCCGGTCCACCGGAATTTGTAATTTTTTTACTTAAGAATGGAATGCAAGTATATACCTAATTATGCAGGGTGGTGAAGGATGCAAGGAGTATTCAAAAATTTATGCGTAGGTTCTTACCTCTCGTCTTAGGCTCACCAGTACCTGAATCACACATGCAGCTATGCAATGACCTATCTATCTATCTATCTATCTATCTCTATCTACCTATCCCCGGGGAGCCAAATTGTATTTAATATATATGAGTAATGTGAATGTGCACGCATGATAAAATCAATTACAGATAGCTGACATTTACTTTTAGAAGCATGAACAATGAAAGATATTTCCACAACCAGATAGCTAATTTTTTTATGATAAGCCTACATTACTCCTGGTGGTTATTTCGCAAATAAATCAGAGATCCTTTAAACAAAGACATAGGTCATAAAGTTAGAACGATCTCATGATTCATGGACATAATGCTGAAAAACAAAGTAGTTCATCTTTCAACTATCCATGGAAAAGCATTCGAAATCCCACCGATCTTCTTTCAACAGGAAAACTGTAAATTTTTATTGCAAAAAGAAATAGTTCTTCTTACAATACGTCATCACCAGTCTTACTGGGGAAAAAAGCCCCTTCTTCTCTCTACACTTCCTATTTTTATACAAAAAGGCAAAATGGTTGGGCTGCCCAAAGTGACCTTTGGGATTCTCAACCTTTAGCTTTCCCAATGCCTCACTTCTCAAAAAGATTTTACAGAATTATTAAATTATTACAAAGTTGACCGTTCCTTTATGAGGAGGGTCCCGTCTGGCTATCTAAGAACTTTTTCCACGCTGCTGCTTTAGCTGCAATGCCTTCAAAAGCACATGGCTCTAGGAACTGAATGTTGATTTCAAACTTTTCAACTTGGTTCCTGATGGCCTCAATCCTTGTGGGGCTCAACCGAAGCTGATCTTCTAGAAATTGCATGCTAACGGCTGCGTGGCCTACCTCGTTCTTCAGCACTAGGTCATCAATGGTTCTAATCTGTTGAGTTCTAGCCTCTGCATCTTGATATATTTTCTGCAATATTTCCATAAAGGCCTCATGGTCTGGAAACTCCTCAAGCCTATGCTCAGCCTCTATTTGACATCGGTTGTACGTATTCAGGAGCCTTCTGAAATATTTTGAGCATGCTTACTGCGTCTTTTTTACAACCTTCTTGAAGTCTTCTGCAGTACTGATGGCGAACTCTATTAGGTTGTGATATTTCTTAAGGGCTTGATGGTCCTTTGCTGGTAGCCCCTTTGGAGTCTTAGCATCATCTTTCGGCCTCACCATTCTGGAACTCAAGACCTCAAGAACATCCTGAGATCGATCAACGAAGTATGAGGAAGTTTCCATGATCTCTTCTAGCCTGCTGTCAATCTGAAGGACTTTGCACCTTTTTTCTTCCAGAGCAGTCTGCAGCTGTAGCATTTTAGCCTTCTGAGCCAGGATATGGTCCTTGAAAGGCTGTATATTTACTTGTTGTTCCTTTGCTTCCTCCAGGTCACCAGTTAGAGACGCTAGCTGCTCTTTCAGTTCTTGGATCTGTGAATCATTGGCCTCATAGATGATCTTCTACTTCTCTTAAAGCTCTATCACCTTTGACAGTAACTACTCCTTCTCCTTCTTCAACCCTTGATCTTCTACTTGCACTTGCTCCAGGTGTTCCTGTGTAGCCTCCTGGGCCTGTCTTTCTTCATGGAGAACCTATAGTTCAGCTTCAGCAGTCTTCATTTCCCTTTGTAAGTGTTCAAACTTGCTTTTTTAGTCTGCTGCCCTCCTCTCTTTCTCTCTTCAGGGTATCCTTCAGCTGCTCAGAAGATTTCTTGTATGACTCCAGTTTAGTCATCACCTTGTCTATGTTATCCTCTGAAGCATGTAGTATTGCAGTTCCGGCCCTTATGGTAAGTCTTGGATCCATGTCTGTCCCTATCATAACAGCAGTATCTGTTATCATTGTGCTAGCCATTCCTTCTGATTCTACCTTTCTTTCTGTCCTCTTCATTATTCTCTTGGTATCCCTATCATAATACACAGTATTGAAATCGGGGATTTCCTTGCCCTTTTCCTGGACAAAAGGAACTATTCTGAGCGAAGGGAACACAAGAGTTTCGGCAGCATGCACTTGTGGATCCTGGACCTCTAGATTTTCTGTTTCTTGGGTTTGCTCCTCAGTAGCTGATTGTCCTGTCTCTATCAGATTTTGACCTTCTGCTTCCTGCCTTCTCATTTCATCATCTAGCTTTCTCTTCGCTTCTTCAGCTGCTTTCCTAGCTACTTCTTCAGCCTCTTTGGCTGCTTCTTGTGCCTTCTCAGCTGCTTCTTGGACAGCTTTTATTTTTTCTTCTTTCTCACTATGAAGCCATTCTGCAGCTTCCCACGCTAGTTTCTGGGCCTCTTCCTGTCTCTTCTTGGCCTCTTCCTCAGCTCTGGCTTGCTCAGCTTTGGCTGGCTCAGCCCCTTTTCCACCTTTGGTGGGGTTCTTTGGCTTGAACCTTCTGCTTAGTGCCATCATGTTTGGGGCATTCCGGAAGACAGATTCTTCCTTATCGAAATGATGGGTATATCTGAAAAACACCTTATGCTCTTTACAGTGCTTAGCTATTTTGCCCATGGTATCTTTTTGCCTGAAAGGTATCTCACCAAAATGGAACTTCACTAATTCCTCTATGAATTCGGTAGCTTGTTTCACCCTGGTGAATTTGTAGCTACCTAGCTTGAATGGCAAGGGAGGGTATGCAGTTTTCTTGTGTTGGAACAAGAAATGACCTATCCCATCAATGAACACCTGCCTAACCGCCTCTTTATGGACTATATAATCCGTAGCATATTTGGGCAGTAGTAAAGGTGTCTTTGACCCTCCATACATTCTGAAATACATGCCATTGTCAGTCAAGAAATAATCTGCATATTGTTGTATTACCTGCATGGCACCTTCTGACATACAGTCGCATTCCTTTCGAAAAATGAGAGTGTAGAGTGGCATAATGAAATGCTCACAGACCTCTCTATAATGGCTATGATATTGGTGAGCCCCCAATAGTCTGTAAGCTGCATATACAGGCATCCTTTCCTTGTCCCATATGCATTTGAGACCGGGGAAAGGTTGGTGGCACAGTATGCAGTCTATTAACATTGGGCTCATATAGAATTCAGATTTTTTCTGGGTTTCTACTCCCTGTGCTGCAGCCAAGCAAGAAGAAAGACTGCTTGATACAAGGCTGGCCCAATTGAAGACTGTTCCTTGGGTTGCTACATGAAACATAATGGGTATCCATTCAAATTTGAAGAGTCTGCCATGAGCTCTCCCAAAGATCCTATTAAGAATCAAGGCTACAAATCTGTAAGGAGCCCTCAAGCTCGTTGTATCATACTCACTGTTTTGTCTATGTCAGTACAGCTTTCCCAGCAAGAGCATTCTCCTAAGGGTTTCCACTAGGTCCATTCTAAGGTTATCTAGCCAAGCATCAGATAGAAATATTCGAGGTTCTGGCAGGTGATAGGCCAACGCCACATATCCTGGGCTGAATGCAGCATAGCCCTGGCCTTCAACATTTCCTATGATCATTGAGCTTGTGTTTGCATGGGGCAGAATCCATAAAATTACCTCAGAGCATGGGAACAGCTCTAGTCTGGTAGCAACCTTCATGATGGCAAATTTCTCTATGTTGGCGTAAATGGGTTCTTCTTCGAGACCCATGTCGGGAACCTCCCTATGGGAAATCAATCTATATATGTCATCCCATTTGTATTCAGGCTCAACACTAGAAACACACTGGGTATTTTCATATATGTATTAAGTCTTTGTGATGACCTCTACTTCTGGCTGTTATTCGACCATAGGGGCCTTCTTCTTCTGCCTTTTGGACATGGTGAACTCAGCTTCTTCCTTCCATACATAACGTTGTGATATTTAGGCTTTTAAGGTGCATACATTTACATGACAGAGTGCAGCTCTTTATCCTTTCTATGTACACCATGGAAGAAACTAGTTGATGAAACTAAGATATAAGTTTGATAACTTGATTGACCATATGCACACTACTTGGTGCTCCTGTCTATGTCTCAGCATGACGCAAAACATTTCTGTATGATACTAGACATTTCACCCACTATCTTTCAGACTGCAATAAAATTACATCATATACAAAGTGTGTTTTTAATCTAGTGTGCTGAAACTAGTGCGCAGAATTCCATGACCCTATCTGTGCCTAGCATGGACCAACTCAGTCTCATGCAATAAAGTGAGTAATATACTACTGCAGCATGATGTTAAAAATTCATCGATTCGTAAGGAAAATGCATGTACATCAAATGCAAGGTGCAGCATTCATCAATTCATCAATTTGGTCTATTGCACAGCAAACGAAGAAAATTGGAAAAATATCCAGATTACGCTAGCTGCCTAGGTTTTCTACATTAAACACTTTGACCACAATGCTGCTTGCGGAAGATAATTAAATCAACCCGAATGTATGCTACAGGCATTAACGTCATCTTTTCACACATGACACTTTCATCAAACCCCCTATCCATGCTACTTTCAAATCGAAAACCACAGCAACGGCACAACCCTCTTAACCACCTAGGGTTTCAGACAACCGAGAACCGTGGGACTGCGTGGGATGGAATGAGCACTACAGGCGAGGTTCAAAATACCGAGCAAATGGGAAAAAAATGACCACTAGAGGAACCATGAGAAAAACCCACCACAAAACTCTCCCTGGACCTCATCATCATACCAGGGGAAGCTAGGTGCAGGTGGCATAACGGCCGCCTGCACCAAGCCTCCGTCTACTCTGTGCAGGGTTCGCCATAAAGGTCGAGGTCCAAAAAATGATTATTCCACGGGTTTTAAAAGAAAAACTCCCTCCTGACCGCAAATAGTCAATCAAAAAATGACTCCCCGATACATAGGCGCAAAACGCATGGCGGACAAGAAGAAACGACTATGGCAAACCTAACCATGGGTATACCCCTGTATGCATGCGAAACGAACTTGCTAGAATACCTAACCTCAGCAGTAAAAACCTTGAACAGGACAAGTCAAGGAAAGAATGGCCTACCTGGAAGCGACGTGTAGCTGACGAGGCGAGAACGGTCGGGCTCCTCAAACGCCACCTGGACGTGAGTACAGGCACGGTGGTCCAAGAGCTTTAGGAAGGAAACAACGTGAGATGACCACGATAGCTCGAGTAACATAAAACAATAAAAAATCCCAATGCCCTTCCCGCTATATATAAAAATTTTCACATGTGTGACGCGATAAATCGGATGGAAAACCAATCTGCATCGGAGGGTGAGAACTCAAATCCTTCCGCAATGGCGGAGAGCTACCACATCAACCCGCCCGCAACGGTGAGCGTGGTTCGAAAAATAACAATCGGACGACGAAGGAAAACCTGGATCGAAAACCAAAGTGGATTCCCTTCTGCAACGGTGGGACTTTAAAGTTCAAACTCGTCCGCAACGCGGGATAAAGGATCAAAGGGGAATCCAATGCCCAAACGAAAAACAAACACCCACTGTGAAAAACCAATGGGTCAGCAATCGGAAAGTTTTGCAATCAGGAGGTGAAAACTTGAAACCATCCACAATGGTGGAAAACCAAAATGAAATAGCCTCTGATCCTAGCAAGCTTCAAATGCGTTCAACAGCAACAAACCAGCAGGTCAAAATTTCTCAATATAAGCCAAGGAAAACCCGAAACTTAAACCGGAAAGTAATAGCAAGTCAAAACTGAAATGATCCGCAACGGCGGAGGCCAGAAGCAAAGGACTGTCCGCAACGTTGGACAGGGAGATAGTCATCCCTTCCGATGGATAACCACAAATCACCCAACATTATCAGAGTAAGACCAAGTGATACACCTCCACAACGGCGGACAAATCAAATGAATCAACTCCTGACTCAGACAGGCATCAAAGGTATTTAAAGACAACGATAAGATTGATGAGGTGTGGGATTATTTTAAGCATTAAGGAAGAAAAACAGATCAATTGACAGAGCAACTCAAAGTGCTAGAAAACATTCCAAAATCCAAAGACTAAATAAGGAAGAAACACAAACTAATCCAAAGCAGAGGAGGGTCCTAAAATTTTTAGAATTTTGGGAAAAATTGTTGCAGACACAACAATTGGTGACTACCTGGTGAAATCCATATCTCTGAATTAACTTTTTCTCAGTGCAAGACCATCTGAATAAAAGTTGAAATCTTCTAGATGTCTTCATCCTCGGACTGGCCAACTTAAGCATTTAAACCATTGAGGAGTAGTCTATTCTTTGGGAAATGGTAACACAGAAATATAGCAAGTCTGAATAACTCTTTAGAGGCCAACTAGGTGAGGTTCCTTAGGTAGTTTCCATCTTGGACACCATAGGATCGTAACAGATAGTGCACAGTTTTATCCTTTTGTTCTTCATTCCCATGCCAATCTGCACTTTTGTGCTGTTTGAATTTTAGTTCTTTTGATATGAGTTCTCCTACAGGCCTTTTCTTACTGAATTTTAATTTAGGATCCTCTATCCCATAGTGCCCTTTTGTGTGAACATTGTATTTCATAATTCAGTTCATGGACAGAGAGGATCTTGTGGCCATTTAGTACTTCATGCTTGTTAAGCTTTGCTTTGGTATGTCTCATTTCTTTCAGGAGTTTTGACTCTTGATAGCTTTTCACTTGTCTAAATTTATGGCATGGGATCATTTATATATGATATACCGTTTACCCTGCTTCCTTTCCATGGGTCTTTTGCTGTCACCCCCTAGGATACTTAAGATGTGAAATGGATGGAGCCTCAAAATAGTATTCCAGACTCTTTTTACTTCTGAGCTATTTACAGGGTTAAGTAAGACTTTACTGAATGCATTGCCAGTTAGGAAAACAGCTACTAGAAGATATTCCATACTTTAGAGCACAGTACTTCACTCAAGAATCCTGATGTTTCCATTGCAACCAAAAGTTTTCCTCTTTATTACAACCAAAAACTAGCAAAGAAATAAAGGAAAATAGCAGCAAAGCAAATAGCCAAAAGAAGCAAAAACATCAAAGCAATAAAGCATGAAAACATCATCTAGTATTACGAAAGCAAACAATTTATTTATGTACAAAAGAAAAACAAAGACTTTGCCCATTCCTGAAAAATTTTAAAATTAGAGAGCTCAGGAATGAGCAGGGTTTTTAGATATGAGTTATCTAACCATGATCCAACTGTGCTATTATTGAAATGGAACCCATATCTAATATCCTGCAGTCATCACTTTCAGCCTAGGGAAGTTGAAGGAGTTTAGGCTGAGTGTCCATCATAGAATTGGCCCTTTTTGAGGGATGATGTCTTAGATTAAATTCAGTCAGATAGTTTCCCAGGATAGAATCAACAGAGTCATTATCTTCTCCTAACTTAGTGACAGTATACTTCATGTATGGTTCGCTCAGAATTTTTATTGGATTTGAGGTACCCTTGAGAGGCAACAATAGGTGAGACCAATCTGAAGCAAAATAACCTTTCAACCTGGCATCCCAATCTCGGTTGAGAATGAGCCCATATCCCCTTGGTATGTCAGCCACCATAATATCAATAAATTGACATATCTTGTTGTTTGCAGCCAAACGAATGAGGACATTATTCATTTCTCCCACCACCTTGACACCTTTGCGATCTAATTGCGTTACTTCATGAGGTGTGGACTCTAGCTGTCCGTTAATATTTTTACAAATCTCAAGGGGCATCACATTCACTACTGCTCTAGATTCCACCAAGCAGTTATGCACATTATAATTCAGCATTTCTAGAGTCAAAAGAAAAGGTGGGGTGTCAAGGTTTTCTTTCCAACCTGGTTCTTGGTGTTCTTCCCCTAGTTGGTTTTGAGTAGGTATATCCTTTGCTAGCTCTTGAGTTTCATCAAAGTTTTCCCCACTAACACCTGTCTACTCTTCTACAAGTTTGACAGTCTCTGTGATCGGCTCAGTCCTTTGGTTGAGGGTATTGTTCTTATGTGTTTGGCCCTCGTCCAATTTCTTAACATTTTCCTGCCACTTGTTAATTTTGGAAACCATTGCATTGTCTTGGCCTACGACTCTCATGTCCTTCGTAGTTGTAGATGTGCATTCAGATTTAGGAGTGTCATTTTCCAAGTCAAAAAGTGAAATACCATTCCATGAAAACATAGTATCATCCTTTGGTTTTCTTATGATCTGTTTCTCCTTTTCCTCCTCACCACTGTCCTTAATCAATTTAGGATCCAACAACTTATTAATCACCAATGTCATTGAATGTAACCATTGAGGACACTTCTTCTCAGAATGAGGTTGTTGGTGAAAGGTACAGAAATTATCCCCTCCTACTTTTGTTATGTTTATTGATGCCGAATTGGGAGGAGGGACTTGCCATTGGTTATTGTTTTCTCTTTTTGGATAGTGAGGCGTATAGGAATTCTGAATGTCCCTTTCCCTTTCTAGATCTATTATTCGGTTGGATAATTTCTGGAGCATTTTCATCATTCCCTGATAATCATGTGATTGATCTTCTCTAGGTTTAGACAGTAGTGAGATTCTTCTGGCAATAATCTTCTCTTCAAGTGAATCCGGATAATCTTCTACACTCTCACTTTCAGCCTCTTCATAAGTTTCTACTAGGGTAGGCTTGAGTTTCATCTTGGTAAACATGGCCAGCTCAGGCCCTAGGGCTGAGGTGTAATACTCAATTAAAACCTTGTCCGAGGGTCTGTCTACTGTAGAAAAGTTTTTTAGGTACAGTGAAAATCTCTGAGTGAAACTATGTACCTTTTAATTCTTCTCTTTTCTTAATCGACCAAGACCTTTCATTAATGAGGCATGTGTCTTTTGGGCTGTGTATTTACTTCTGAAAACTCTTTCAAAGGTGTTCCAATCAGAAATGGAGTTTGCAGGTAGACTGAAATACCAAGATGATGCTGCTCCTTTCAGAGTGTGCGGAAACATCCTACAGACCATGTCTTCATACTCCCCAGCCCTTAGCCCTTCTAATGCTAGGTAGAAGCTTTGAAGGTGATCATCTACCACAATCCCTTCCTCAGGGTCGAACTTAGGCAAGAGCTTGTCAAAGGTTGGAGGTAGATTGTGCAAAGGAGGTGTTAAGTTCAGAGGGGACCTAGCTCTCCATGCCGGTAGAGGGTTGGGTTGATTACCAGCCATGATCAGGTGGTAAACGAATAAGCCACTAGAAAAAAATAGTCCTTCAAGGATAGTACCAAGATCTGCAAATACTTGGGTTAGGTTGAAAGCTTCAAAACATCTGCTGGTAGGATAGTCTCGGGAAATTTAGTTCCATGGCCAGCCACTTACTGGCAGCCCTCCTTCTAGCGCCAAAACTGTTGAGGCCTGGAAATTCGCAGGCGGCAACAGTAAGGGATTCTCCCCAATCAACGTTCCCAACTATCCCATTGACTATTTGGTATAGGGAATCCGTCCAGTTTACGGTCCGGCCACCGTAGGTCAAAGTAACAAAAAAGGGGGTTACCGGTTGCGGCCCGGTCCACCGGAATTTGTAATTTTTTGACTTAAGAATGGAATGCAAGTATCTACCTAATTATACAGCGTGGTGAAGGATGCAAGGAGCATTCACAAAGTGATGCGTAGGTTCTTACCTCTTGTCTTAGGCTCACCAGCACCTGAATCACACATGCAGCTATGCAATGACCTATCTATCTATCTATCTATCTATCTCTATCTACCTATCACCGGGGAGCCAAATTGTATTTAATATATATGATTAATGTGAATGTGCACGCATGATAACAACAATTAAAGATAGCTGACATTTACTTTTACAAGCATGAACAATGAAAGATATTTCCACAACTAGATAGCTAATTGTTTTATGATAATCCTACATTACTCCTGGTGGTTATTTTGCAAATAAATCAGAAATCATTTAAACAAAGACATAAGTCATAAAGTTAGAATGATCTCATGATTCATGGACACAATGCTGAAAAACAAAGTAGTTCATCTTTCAACTATCCATGGCAAAGCATTCGAAATCCCACCGATCTTCTTTCAACAGGCAAACTGTAAATTTTTATTGCTAAAAGAAATAGTTCTTCTTACAATATGTCATCACCAGTCTTACTGGGGAAAAAAGCCCCTTCTTCTCTCTACGTTTCCTATTTTTATACAAAAGGAAAAATGGTTGGGCTGCCCAAAGTGACCTTTGCGCTTCTCAACCTTTAGCTTTCCCAACGCCTCACTTCTCAAAAAGCTTATACAGAATTATTAAATTATTACAAAGTTGACAATTCCTTTATGAGGAGGGTCCCGTCTGGCTATCTAAGAACTTTTTCCACGCTGCTGCTTCAGCTGCAATGCCTTCAAAAGCACATGGCTCTAGGAACTGAATGTTGATTTCAAACTTTTCAACTTGGTTCCTGATGGCGTTGATCCTTGTGGGGCTCAAACAAAGCTGATCTTCTAGAAATTGCATGCTAATGGCTGCGTGGCCTACCTCGTTCTTTAGCACTAGGTCATCAATGGTTCTAATCTGTTGAGTTCTGGCCTCTGCATCCTGATATCTCTTCTACAATATTTCCACAAAGGCCTCATGGTTCGAAAAATCCTCAAGCCTATGATCAGCTTCTGTTTGACATCGGTTGTACGTATTCAGGAGCCTTCTGAAATATTCTGAGCATGCTTACTGCGCCTTTTTTACATCCTTCTTGAAGTCTTCTACAGTACTGATGGCGAACTCTATTAGGTTGTGATCTTTCTTAAGGGCTTAATGGTCCTTTGCTGGTAGCCCCTCTGGAGTCTCGGCATCATCTTCCGTCCTCGCCATTCTGGCACTCAAGACCTCAAGAACATCCTGAGATCGATCAACGAAGTATGAGAAAGTTTCCATGATCTCTTCTAGCCTGCTGTTAATCTGAAGGACTTTGCACCTTTCTTCTTCCAGAGCGGTCTGCAGCTGTAGCATTTTATCCTTCTGAGCCAGGATATGGTCCTTGAAAGGATGCAGATTTACTTGCTATTCCTTTGCTGCCTCTAGGTCAGCATTCAGACACGCTAGCTGCTCTTTCAGTTCTTGGATATGTGAATCATTGGCCTCATAGATGATATTCTACTGCTCTTCTAGCTCTATCACCTTTGACAGTAACTGCTCCTTCTCCTTCTTCAACCCTTGATCTTTTGCTTGCACTTGCTCCAGGTGTTCCTATGTAGCCTCCTGGGCCTGTCTTTCTTCATGGAGAACCTGCAGTTCAGCTTCATCAGTCTTCATTTCCCTTTGTAAGTGTTCAAACTTGTGCTTTAGTCTGCTGCCCTCCTCTCTTTCTCTCTTCAGGGTATCCTTCAGCTGCTTAGAAGATTTCTTGTATGACTCCAGTTTAGTCATTACCTTGTCTATGTTATCCTCTGAAGCATGTAGTATTGCATTTCTGGCCCTTATGTTAAGTCTTGGATCCATGTCTGTCCCTATCATAACAGTAGTATCTGTTATCATTGTGCTAGCCATTCCTTCTGATTCTACCTTTCTTTCTGTCCTCTTCATTATTCTCTTGGTATCCCTATCATAATACACAGTATTGAAATCAGGGATTTCCTTGCCCTTTTCCTAGACAAAAGGAACCATTGTGAGTGAAGGGAACACAAGAGTGTCGGAAGCATGCACTTGTGGATCCTGGGCCTCTGGATTTTCTATTTCTTGGGTCTGCTCCTCAGTAGCTGATTGTCCTGTCTCTGTCGAATTTTGACCTTCTGCTTCCCGCCTTCTCATTTCCTCATCTAGCTTTCTCTTCACTTCTTCAGCTGCTTTCCTAGCTACTTATTCAACCTCTTTGGCTACTTCTTGTGCCTTCTCAGCTGCTTCTTGGACAACTTTTCTTTTTTCTTCTTCCTCACTATGAAGCCATTCTGCAGCTTCCTGCGCTAGTTTCTAGGCCTCTTCCTGTCTCTTCTTGGCCTCTTCTTCAGCTATGGCTTGCTCAGCTTTGGCTTGCTCAGCCCCTTTTCCACCTTTGGTGGGGTTCTTTGGCTTGAACCTTCTGCTTAGTGCCGTCATGTTTGGGGCATTCCGGAAGACAGATTCTTCCTTATCAAAATGATGGGTATATTCGAAAAACACCTTATGCTCTTTACAATGCTCAGCTATTTTTCCCATGGTATCATTTCACCTGAAATGTATCTCACCAAAATGGAAATTTGCTAATTCCTCTATGAATTAGGTAGCTTGTTTCACCCTGGTGAATTTGTAGCTACCTAGCTTGAATGGCAGGGGAGGGTATGCAGTTTTCTTGTGTTGGAACAAGAACTGACCTATCCCGTCAATGAACACCTGCCTGACTGCCTCTTTATGGACTATATAATCCATAGCATATTTGGGAAGTAGTAAAGGTGTCTTCGACCCTCCATACATTTTGAAATACATGCCATTGTCAGTTAAGAAATAATCTGCATATTCTTGTATTACCTGCATGGCACCTTTTGACATACAGTTGCATTCCTTTCGAAAAATGAGAGTGTAGAGTGGCATAATGAAATGCTCACAGAACTCTCTATAATGGCTATGATATTGGTGAGCCCCAAATAGTCTGTAACCTGCATATATAGGCATCCTTTCCCTATCCCAGATGCATTTGAGACCAGGGAAAGGCTGGTGGCACAGTATGCAGTCTATTAACATTGAGCTCATATAGAATTCAGTTTTTTTCTAGGTTTCTCCTCCCTGTGCTGCATCCAAGCAAGAAGAAAGACTGCTTGATACAAGGCTAGCCCAATTGAAGACTATTCCTTGGGTTGCTACATGAAACATAATGGGTATCCATTCAAATTTGAAGAGTCTGCCATGAGCTCTCCCGAAGATCCTATTAAGCATCAAGGCTACAAATCTTTAAGGAGCCCTCAAGCTCGCTGTATCGTACTCACTGTTCTGTCTATGTCAGTACAGCTTTCCCGGAAAGAGCATTCTCCTAAGGGTTTCCACTAGGTCCATTCTAAGGTTATCCAGCCAAGCATCAGATAGAAAGATTTGAGGTTCTGGCAGGTGATAGGCCAATGCCACATATCCTGGGCTGAATGCAGCATAGCTCTGGCCTTCAACATTTCCTATGATCATTGAGCTTGTGTTTGCATGGGGCATAATCCATCCAATTACCTCGGAGCATGGGAACAGCTCTGGTCTGGTAGCAACCTTCATGATGGCATATTTCTCTATGTTGGCGTAAATGGGTTCTTCTTCGAGACCCATGTCGGGAACCTCCCTATGGGAAATCAATCTATATATGTCATCCCATTTATATTCAGGCTCAACACCAGAAACACACTGGGTATCTTCATATATGTATTCAGTCTTTGTGACGACCTCTACCTTTGGCTGTTCTTCAACCATAGGGGCCTTCTTCTTCTGCCTTTAGGACATGGTGAACTTGGCTTTTTCCTGCCATACATAATGTTGTGATATTTATGATTTTAAGGTGCATACATTTACATGACAGAGTGCAGCTCTTTATCCTTTCTATGTACACCATGGCAACAACTAGTTGATGAAACTAAGATATAAGTTTGATAACTTGATTGACCATATGCACACTACTTGGTGCTCCTGTCTATGTCTCAGCATGATGGAAAACATTTCTGTATGATACTAGACATTTCACCCACTATCTTTCAGACTGCAATAAAATTACATCATATACAAAGTGTGTTTTTAATGTAGTGTGCTGAAACTAGTGCGCAGAATTCCATGACCCTATCTATGCCTAGCATGGACCAACTCAGTCTCATGCAATAAAGTGAGTAATATACTACTGCGGCATGATGTTAAAACTTCATTGATTCATAAGGCAAAAACTTCATTGATTCATAAGGCAAATGCATGTACATCAAATGCAAGGTGCAACATTCATCAATTCATCAATTTGGTCTATTGCATAGCAAATGAAGAAAAGGGGAAAAATATCCAGATTACGCTAGCCGCCTAGGTTTTCTACATTAGACACTTTGACCACAATGCTGCTCACGGAGGATAATTACATCAACTCGAATGTATGCTACAGGCATTAACCTCATCTTTTCGCACATGACACTTTCATCAAACCCCCTATCCATGCTACTTTCAAATCGAAAACCACAGCAACGACATAGCCCTCTTAACCACCTAGGGTTTCAGACAATCGAGAACCGCGGGACTGCGAGGGATGGTGCGAGCACTACAGGCGGGGTTCAAAATACTGAGCAAATGGGAAAAAATCGACCACTAGAGGAACCACAAGAAAAACCCACCACAAAACTCTCCCTGGACCTCATCATCATACCAGGGGAAGCTAGGTGCAGGCGGCGTAACGGCCGCCTGCACCAAGCCTCCGTGTACTCTGTGCGGGGTTTGCCACAAAGGTCGAGGTCTAAAAAATGATTATTCTATGGGTTTTAAAAGAAAAACACCCTCCCGACTGCAAACAGTCAATCAAAAAATGACTCCCTGATACATAGGCGTGAAATGCATGGCAGACAAGAAGAAACGACTATGGAAAACCTAACCATGGGTAGACCCCTGTATGCATGCGAAACAGACTTGCTAGAATACCTAACCTCAGCAGTAAAAACCTTGAATAGAACAAGTCAAGGAAATAATGGCCTACCTGGAAGCGACGTGTAGCTGACGAGGCAAGAACGGTCGGGCTCCTCAAACGCCACCTAGACGTGAGTACAGGCACGGTGGTCCAAGAGCTTTAGGAAGGCGACAACGCGAGATGACCATGACAACTCGAGTAACATAAAACAATAAAAAATCCCAATGCCCTTCATGCTATATATAAAAAGGTTTGCACGTGTGACACGATAAATCGAACGGAAAACCAATCTGCATCGGAGGGTGAGAACTCAAAGCCTTCCGCAACGGTGAAGAGCTACCACATAAACCCGCCTACAATGGTGAGCATGGTTCAAAAAATAATAATCGGACGGTGGAGGAAAATCCGGATCGGAAACCAAAGTGAACTCCCTTCCGCAACGGTGGGACTTTAAATTTCAAACTCATCCGCAACGCGGGATAAAGGATCAAAGGGGCATCCGATGCCCAAACAAAAAACAAACGCCCGCTGGTAAAAACCAATGGGTCGGCAATCGGAAAGTTTTGCAATCGGGAGGTGAAAACTTGAAACCATCCGCAACAGCAAAAAACCAAAATGAAATAGCCTCCGATCCCAGCAAGCTTCAAATGCGTTCAACAGCAACAAACCAGCAGGTCAAAAGTTCTCAATATAAGCCAAGGAAAACCCAAAACTTAAACCGAAAAGTAATAGCAAGTCCAAACCGAAATGATCTGCAACGGCGAAGGCCAGAAGCAAAGGATTGTCCGCAACGTCAGATAGGGAGATAGTCATCCCTTCCGATGGATAACCACAAATCACCCGACATTGTCCGAGTAAGACCAATTGATACACCTCCACAACGACGGACAAATCAAACGAATCAACTCCCGACTCAGACAGGCATCGAAGGTATTTAAAGACAACGATAAGCTTGATGAGGTATGGGATTATTTTAAGCATTAAGGAAGAAAAACAGATCGATTAACAGAGCAACCCAAAGTGCTAGAAAACGTTCCAAAATCCAAAGACCAAATAAGGAAGAAACACAAACTAATCCAAAGCAGAGGAGGGTCCTAAAATTTTTAGAATTTTGGGAAAAATTGTTGCAGACGCAACAAGTCCAAGACGCTAGCATTCGCTCAAGAAGAGAGCATAGAATCATGGTTGAGAACAGAAAACTTGTTGGACTGGTACATATACACTGATATTCATGAGATATTCTTTGTAGAGTTTCCCATTGTGTTGCATGAGTGGTTGTCAAGGTTGGAAACTCGGTAGACAAATTTCCAAAGAAGGGAAGCAGTCGAGTGGAGTGATTAGTTGGTTCGTGAGATAAACAGTGTAAGTAACCCCATCTCTAGATCTGTTTATATTTGGGTTGACAGTATTTTGTAAGGGTATATTACTAAGTTTTTAGTAGAGACTATAACCTCATATAGCGAGGTTGAAATAAATTTTTTCCAAGGACCTCGATAAAGGTATTTATTGTCGATAAGTAAATGGATAAAGACGCTAGTTTATAAGAAGGGCATATTGCAGTTGAGTAGGTGAGCTACATATCCAAGGAGAGGGGATATGTCACGGATGATCTATAGAGAAAATGGGAAATGGTGAGTTGAGATGTTCCCAGAAAGTATAGAACCTGAACTAAAAGTTGGAGTCCTAAGAAGTGGAAGGAGATTCAGATTAGGGAAAATAAGAAAGAGAGAGGAAGGTTGATGAATTCCTAATTTTTTTGAAGAAAGTGAGCACAAAATTTAGTCACAGTTGGACGAAGGGTCTTGCGATGAAGAGGAGGACTACATCCTAATTTCTGAAGATGTAGAAGAATCTGAAGAGTCTATGGAGACACCAAGATCAAGACGCAACTACATCACACACGGAGGATCACCAGAGGTAAGGTTTAGAGCCTCATCTCCTGAAATAGTTGTTCATACTGATAGTGCTAGTACCACGAATAGCACATAGGATGGCACACCTCCATTAAATTATTCATCATATAACCCCGACACCAATTCAATGGCCAAGAATGATATTTGGTTACAGACATTCAATGGGAATGAAGCAGAAGATCCAGACGAGAATTGGTTCCTCTGTGAAGTTGTTTGGATGGTTCATGTAGTCCATAACGTAGACCTAAAGAAAGCATAGATGATCATGAATCTGAGCGGTCGTGTGCTGGACTGGTTTAAGAATTCCTGCGTAGTATCGCCAAGAACATCACATAAGACCCTTGAAGAAATACAACTTACAATGATCTGTGAGTTCAGAAAAACTAGATTTGAGTCACAGTGCATTATTGAGATTAAGGAGATAAAAAATCATTAGCAGATTCCTGTTGCAGCTACAATTGTTTTCCCCAAATTTCTTAAATTTTGGTCCCCTCCTCATGATTTAGTGTTTGTTCTTAATCGTTTGATCCATGAATTGTTGTTGGTCATATTTTAATTTTGAATGATTATTGAAGGCTAACACTCGTCTTGGTTTTCGGAAGTTGCATGTGTTTCGAAGTTGTTTTGGGTCGTAGATTTTAAGTTTGGGTTTGCTTGTTGAAGAGCCACTATTTCAGAGGAGAAGCAGTTTTAACCGTCGCTGGATTTCAGAGTCTTAAGCACTTAGCGTTTTTTTTTTTTTTTTGATCGGAGCATTTTATTTTTATCGGAGGCTGTAGTCTTTGTTAGATTCCACCGTTGTGGCTCGTAAACTAGCTCGCTGTCCCAAGTCTAAAGCACTTCGCCCTCCGATGCTAGTCGCATGTCTGTAGTCTTTGTTGCTTCCACCGTTGTGGCTCCCAAAGAAACTAAGCGCCCGAAGTCCAAAACACTCCACCAGCTGATGTGTCAGTCTTTTAGTCGCTTTCCTGTACTCATTTTATTTTTTGCCGTTGTGGCTGTGCAAAGATTTCATCTTCTGATGTCGATATCTTCCAACTTCCGATTAATATTTTTCCCACCCGCGGGTCACGTGTCCTTAACCTCTTCTTTTCCGCCATTGTGGCTGTGAATAGGTCTACCCTGCTGAGGTTAGCACTCTGAGCCTCTGATGAAGTTCACGTTTCCTGTCATGGGTGTTTTCCTTTAAACCCATAAGTGGAAGAGGTAGTGATGGCAGTGTTTGTTAAAATTCCCAGATCAAGGGGTGCACCTGGCCGTTTTCTTATAGATTAGCCATTTCAGGTGGTTTAATTTAACGTTTTAAAATGCCATTCCAATGAATGATGCACAGTAATTGATTGTAGGTAGAACTCAAGGGATTGTTGGGATGACCTCGGCGTGAAGGCGTAGCTTGATAGTCTTGTAAAAATCAAATAGAAACCGGCAGGGTCGCAAGGGAGACAAGCGAAGGAAAAGACAAAATCAAAAGCAACAAAAGCACAGATTTGAAAGGTCTAGCAGTTACTCAACCGATCATGAGCATACAAAGAAAAGATGAAAAGAGGGATATGAAACGTTCGAAGAACTGAAAAGTCGCACGTTTGGGGGGAACCCAAGCGGCCTACAGTTGAGTTTAAATATGTGAAAGATAGAACTTACGGGGGATTTTTCCTTGGAAAAACTTGTAACTTAATGCTTGTAAGAGGAACTATTTCATTTTACAACCAGAGACTGCAAATTTTGCCTATTGGAGGAAGCGCTGTGTGGAATATGTCAATGTGATTAAATGAGCAATGTTGAATGTGAACTATTTCGTTTTCAGCTGTGCCTCATTAGCTGTAAGAGTGTTCTAATTTCTTGAACCTATGTTCTTGTCTGAATGTTCTTCAGTACCTTTATGACGTCTTTTCCACTATGAGTAATGGAATTTTTAACTGTTGATGAGCTATCTTATCATATATACTTTTCTTCATGTTTATATGTTTGGTTATAAGAACAGCTATCTGTGATTCACCTTAACACATGAATAGGGGTGCATTAATCATTAATGAATACCCAACTCTCTAAAGATAGTTTAGTTAGTATTTATTTTCTTGCATGATTTGGATGCATGTGAGTTCTAAGACAAGAGGTAATAACCTGCGCATCACATTGTGACTACTCTTTGCATCTTTATCACCCTGCATTGTTAATTAGGCACTTGCATATCATACTTAAGTCAAAAAATACAAAAATACATGGTGGACTGGGCCACAACTGGTAAAACCTTTGTTTTCTGTTACTTGACCTACAGTAGCCGGACCACAAACCGGACGGATTCTCTATACCAAACAGTCATGGGCTAATTGGGAACGTTGGCTGGGGAGAATCCCTTGCTGTTGTTGCCTGCGAATTTCCAGGCCTCAACAGTTCTGGCGCTAGAAGGAGGGCCGCCAGTGCATGGCTGGCCGAGGAAACCTGTTTTCCTGATATTATTCCACCGGTAACAGTTCTTAAAGCAGTGGACTTCATAATCCAATTTCAAAAGAAAGGAATATAGAACATCTATATTCTATTGGCAACGAAGTTGTTAATGACCTGAGAAGACACACCAGGGCATATGTAAAGAATATTGGAGGATTGCCAATTATCCCTGAATTTCCCAGAAGAGAATATAAAAAGAAAGATCGTCCTATAGTAGAAGACTCAGTGCTAGTTGGAGACTGGGAAGAACTTGTAGAAACAGCCTTACAGGAAGTTGTACTACCTTTGAATCAAGAAGGCCTAGATACCCCTCATAGTTCTCCTACTCACACTCCTATTGGGTCACCTCCTCACTCTTCACCCAGACTCATGGCAGGAGTAAATGCTAATCCACCACCCAAACAACCAAATCCACCACCTTCCTGGAGAGCCAGATCACCTTTAAATCTAACGCCTCCGCTACATGATTTACCTCAATCTTTTGAAAAGATGCTGCCCAAATTCGACCCAAATGAGAAGATACTAGTAGATGATCACCTGCAAAGTTTTTACTTGGCGATAGAAGGGTTGAGGGCTGGGAAGTATGAATATGTAGTTTGCAGACTATTTCTGCATACCCTTAAAGGAGCTGCAGCATCATGGTATTTTGGGTTGCCTTCTAACTCTATCCCTGATTGAGATACCTTCGAGAGAATTTTCAGAAGCAAGTATGCGATTCAAAAGACTCATGTAGCCCTCATGAAAGGACTATGCGCCTTGAAGAAAGGGAGAAAGGAGAATGTGCACAGTTTTACTCAAATATTTGCAGCATACCTCAAGAATTTTTCTGACACTGACAAACCTTCGGACAAGGTCCTGATTGAGTATTATACCTTAGCTTTAGGCCCTGATTTGGCCATGTTTTCCAAAGGTAGGGCCAAGCCTACTTTCACCGAAACCTATGAAGAGGCAGAAATAGTAGAAGCTGAAAGAGAAAGTATCGAAGATTATCCTGAACAGTCAGGAGAGAAAGGTGGGGGAAGGAAAGCCTTATTGTTTACTAAGACTAAGGAAGAGAAATCACCAAATTATGAAAGTATGGCCAAAATGATGCAGAAGATTTCTAATAAAATCATAGACTTGGAGAAAGAAAAGGAAGCACAAAATTTATATAAGCCCTATTATAAGAAAAGTGAGGATAACAATCAGTCTCAACCTCCTCCACACAATTCTGCATCTATGAATTTAACAGAGGTAGGCATGGACAATTTTTGCACTTTTCACCAACAATCACACTCTGAAAAGAATTGTCCTCAATGGATAAACTTGGTGATGTTGGTCATGAATAAATTGTTGGATTCTAGATTAACAGAAGAGGGAGATGAAGAAAGAAAAGAGAATACTACTTCAATGAAAGAACAAGAAGAGGAAAGCATGGTTTTGTGGGATTCTGTTTCGTTATTTGATGCTAAAGAGGAAAAGAATTAGGGGTACAAGGATGTCATGGAATCCAATGTAGCAACAAGAAGCCAAGGGTTGGTTAAAGAAGATAGTCTCATACTCCCAAAGATTAAGAGGCTTTAGTGAAATGTTAAGAAATTTCAAAATAAATCCTTAGCTGATAAAATTCCAGAATTCAGTATTACCAGCCAAGATCCTAAGCAGAATAATATGTTGGCCAAGACAAATGAAGAAAAGATGAATGTTGATAAACCTCATCCCATTGAACAATAGATGGATTATGACGTTGTGGAGGATTTAAAGAAGGTAAAAGAAAATGTTTCACTATTCGAAATGTTTAAAGTGCCGCAGAAAAAAGACAGACTATTGAAAGCACTTGAAGCATCAGATGAGAGGCTTCCCATTGACAATCGGCCTGCAGAAGAAGAAGAAATTGGAGAAACCAGCATTGGAGGTAAGTCTAAAAGCAAACATCCACCTTTCCTCCTCACGTTTGAAATTTTTAATCACAACATACATAATTGCCTGGTAGACTCAGGGGCTTCGATCAATGTCATGCCAATATCAGTCTGTAACAGGATAAATGGGTAGCCTAAGCCATCCACTTGGAGAGTTGTCCAGTTGGACAGGACGGATGTAAAGGTAATGGGTGAGATGGAGGATGTCCTGATCCACCTTTCATCGAATGATAAAGTGTGCCAAGTCATTAATATCATGGTGGCAGATATACCAGATGCTTACGGTCTTGTTTTGAGCAGATATTGGTCAGCGAAACTAAACATATATTTTGCCTCTGATTGGTCACATCTGTGGTTTCCGTATAAAGGAAGTACGAACCAAATTAAGATTTTGAGGGAGCCTCACATGAAATATAACGTTACTCGACTTGAGGAGAAGAATGAACCAGCGGATTCTATGTTGGGAAATTATTTTATTGAGTTGGAACTAGGAAATTACCAAGTAGAAGAAGCCAGCAATACATCAGACACCCATCCTGATCTCCTTCGATTCTCCTAGGATGATGAAATCGACTGTAAAATAGTAGACTTAGCAGTAGGAATAGATTCACATTCATTTGTTAGTGATTTTTGGACTTTGTTTTTTGATGGCTCTAAGACATTAGAAGGGTCAGGGGCTGGCTGTGTCCTGATCGACCCCCAGAAGAATAAACATTTTCTTTCATGTAGATTAGAGTTTGAATGTATGAATAATACAGCTGAGTATGAAGCGCTAGTGCGGGGCTTAAGGAAAGCAATTGAATTAAAGGTAAGTAATCTAAAAGTTTTTGGAGACTCTGAAATTATTGTGAAACAAATACGGAATCAAATACATTGTGTTTCCCCTCACTTGAAGGTTTACCAAAATGAGGTATGGGACCTAATCAAATGTTTTAATGCATTCAATATTATCTCAATTCCAAGACTTAAAAATGCAGCAGCTGACCTGTTGGCCACATCAGCCGCTAGGTTGGTACCCACTAATAATCGATGCTCTGTTGAATTACTTTTCAGGCCCTCAGTACCTGATATGATTACCAACCTACGAGTTTTAGATGATGACCAGAAAATTATAGGATGCTTAACGAATGACGAGGTATTTAAAGGAGCAATTATAGACGATGAAGAACATCAGGCTGAGCTGAAGTATGATAATTTCATCCTGAAGGGAGTCAGAATGTTAGAAAGAATGTTCGATTTAAATGAAAAGTTCAGAAGACCAGCCAACGTGAAGACCCACAGCTCATCTCTACAGTTCAAGCTGATAAATTTAGGGACTGAGACAAATCCTAAATTTGTGAATCTCGGCAAATGTTGTTCACCAGCAGAAAGAGACAAGTTCGTCAGTCTATTTAAACAATACAAAGATGTTTTCACATGGACATACGAAGATTTGAAAACATATGACACCAGCATTATCAAACATGTTATTCCCATCAAAGCTGGTGTCAAGCCATATCAGCAACCTTTAAGAAAAATGCATCCAAAATTGGAACCGCTGATTCAGAGTGAAATGAAGAAATTATTGGATGCTAGAATCATTTTTAAGGTCAGACACTCTGAGTGGGTATCAAATCTGGTACCAGTGAGGAAAAAATATGGAGAAATCAGACTCTGCATGGATTGCAGGAATTTAAACCGTGCTTCAGACAAAGATAACTATCCTATTCAACCCATGGAGCAACTGCTACAAATGGTTTTAGGTTCTGAATTATTTTCATTATTAGGTGGTTTCTCTGGCTACAATTAGGTATTAGTAGCCGAAGAAGACATATTGAAGACAACGTTCAGAACCAAATGGGGAACCTTTGCCTACAGAAGGATTCCTTTTGGGATTATAAATGCTAGAGCGACATTTCAGAGGGCTATGGACATAGCTTTTTATGGATTGATTGGACGTAGTACTATAATGTACCTTGACGATATTATGATATTTTCAAAGAGGAAAGAAGAGCACGCGTTTCACTTAAGGCATATTTTTGAACGTTGTCGGAAATATGGCATCTCACTCAATCCAAAGAAATGTGTGTTCACTGTCATGGAGGGCAAGTTGCTCAGTCACATAGTTTCAAAGAAGGGAATTTCTATCGATTCGAAAAGGATCAAGGCCATTGAACATATTCCCTTACCCCATAATAAAAAAGGGATGCAATCATTTATGGGAACAATTAACTCATGCGAAGATTTGTGCCTGATTTCACTCAGATTGTCAATCCTCTGCAACAAATGGTGAAGCAAAATGCACAATTCAAATGGACTGAGATTGAAAAGAATACCTTCAGCAAAATCAAGACTACTGTTGCACATGCACCCTCCCTGAAAAGCCCATATTTCGACAAATATTTTATTTTGTATACCTTTGCATCCGATGATTCACTGGCAGCCGTGCTTACCCAAAAGGAAGATGGGGGGGATGAATTCCCAATATCTTTCATGAGTACCGGTCTACAAGGGGACGAATTAAATTTCCCAGCCATTGATAAACAGGCTTATGTAGTATTTAAAGCAGTAAAGCAATTCATGCCTTATATTTTAAAAAATCGAAACAAGGTGATCGTCCCCTACCCAGCTGTAAGGTCACTTCTTGTACAGAAGGATTTAGGAGAAAGAAGGGGCAACTGGGTAACAACTCTTCAAGAGTATGACCTTGAATTCAAGCCAACCTCTATAGTTAAAGGGAAAGGGTTGTGCAAACTAATGACTAAAAATGGAAAAAATGAAGAACATGCCTGGGAGGATGAAGCCAAACTACATGTAATGGAGGTATGTCCTTTGTTTACAGCCCCTGATTCTTGGTATAGAGACCTCGTGCAGTACCTATAGATAGGGTTGTTGCCAAAACATTGGAATTCTAAGCAAAGAAGAGCACTGCGTCTCAAATCAGCATCCTATCAAATTGTTGAAGGAATATTATTTAGGAAAAACTATGACGGAGTTCTCCTGAGATGCTTAGAGAAAGAAGATGCGAAGAAAGTAATGACAAATTTGTATGACGGGCCTGTTGGGGGACATTAATTAGGAGACACTACAACCCACAAAATCCTCATAGCAGGTTACCATTGGCCTATGCTCTTCAAAGATGCACACGCACATGTCAGGAAGTGTGATATTTGCCAAAGGTGTAGTGGGAGACAACCTAGAGCAGCGGAACCCCTAAAACCTATGATGATTACAGAGCCATTTGAGCAGTGGGGGTTGGATATTATTAGAGAAATAAAACTGAATTCCTCCCTGCAACACAAGTACATTCTAACCGTGACTGATTATTTCACTCGCTCGGTTGAAGCTATCCCGCTACGCAAGATAAATGAAGACGTGGTCATCATCTTCCTACAAGATCATATCATGACCAGGTTTGGAGTTCCAGTTTCGTTAGTCTTTGATAATGCTAAGTACTTTTCATAAATTAAATTAACTGCTTTTGCTCATGATAAAGGGATAAAATTGCATTATTCTACTAATTACTATCCACAAGGAAATGGCCTGGCTGAATCCTCTAACAAAAATATGATTAGAATTTTAAAGAAGACTGTGATAGAAAACCAGAGGAGCTGGCACTCAGTGCTACCAAATGCCCTTTGGGCCAATAGAGTCATCCCCAAGTCTGTGATAGGAGTGTCACCATATACCCTTGTGTATGGTAAAGAATCCATTCTTCCTCCCAATATCATGCTACCTTCTTCCATAATAGCTCAAGAATCTAGAGGGTCAGATGATGAAGTTTTGCAAATAAGGATATATAATCTCCTGAAAGCAGAAGAGGCTAGATCTAAAGCCAGAGATCACTTTAAGCAACAACAGGAGGTAATAAAAACATGGTTAGATAAACATAAGGCAGGAACAAAAGAGTTTGAAGTAGGAGATTTGGTTCTCAAGTGGGATCACCCCCATGACGAGAAAGGAAAGCATACTAATTTCCAGTAGTTGTGGGTAGGCCCTTTTCAGATTGCGGCAAATCTTGGCCCTTCTACTTATAAGTTGCAGGATCTACAAGGATGGGAAGAGAACTTACTAGTAAATGGTTTGGTTCTCAAGTCTTATTTTTCCCGAGTTCTGTTTGAGTTTTGCTGTCTTATATATAAATAATATGTTTTGGTTGTCTTTTTGAGTCTTTGAGTCATGAAGTTTAGTTTTACTTTAAATTTTTTGTTTGATTTTAAATAAAAGAAGTAATCTTTGGTCGCATGGAGAGCATTAGAATTATGGACCAACTAAAATACTTGATTATGAGACTGTGTATTATAGTTTTATCTGATAGAGTTTCTTCTAGTTTAGTAGTTTTCCTAATTGGCTATGAACGCATTGAATTCCTGCTTAATCCCTGTAAAGTAACTCAAGATTAAAAGGTCTGGAATACCATTTCGAGGCTCCATCCATCTCACACTTAAAAATGTCTTAGGGGGTGGCAACAAAAGACCCATGGAAAGGAAGCAGGGTAAACAATATATTGTATATAAATGATCCCATGCCAAGAATTGAAAGCCAAAAGGTTAAGAAGAGTCAAAACTCCTAAGAAATAAATGTACATCAGAACAAAGTACTAAATCATATGAAGTACAAAATTTCCAGAAGTTCCTCTCTGTCCGTGAGTTGAAAATTAAATACAGCTCTCACACAAAAGGACACTATGGATAGAGGAGCCTGACTAAAAAAATTCAAAAAGAAAGGCATGAGGGAGACTCAAAGGACAAAAGTCCAAAAGCACAAAAAAAAGTGCAAAATGGCATGGGAATGAGGAACAAATGAATATCTCTGTTTACCTTATGTTACGATCTTGTGGTGTTCAAGCTGGAAGCTACCCAAAGGCAGAAGTAAAAAATGAAACTCATATTTTTGGCCTCGAAAGAGGTATCTTGACTTTGAAATCTTGGTTTCCATTTTCCTAAATTCGACTACCCTCAATGTTTAAAAGTTCATATATTGCCTTTTGGGAAATCCATATATCTAGAAGAATTCAACATGGTGGTTTATTATCAAACAGTCTGTTACTCAAGGAAGAAATTGTCTAGAGGTCTAGGTTCACCAGGTAGTTGCCAATTGTTGCAGCTGCAACTGTTTTCCCCAAATTTCTTAAATTTTGGTCCCCTCCTCATGATTTAGCATGTGTTCTTAATCGTTTGATTTGTGAATTGTTGTTGGTCATACTTTAATTTTGAATGATTATTGAAGGCTAACACTCGTCCTGGTTTTCGGAAGTTGCGTGTGTTTCGAAGTTGTTTTGGGTCGCATATTTTAAGTTTGGGTTTGCTTGTTGAAGAGCCACCATTTTGGAGGAGAAGCAGTTTTAATCGTCGCTGGATTTCAGAGTCTTAAGCACTTAGCATTTTTTTTTGTTTTGATCGGAGCATTTTATTTTTATTGGAGGCTGTAGTTTTCGTTAGCTTCCACCGTTGCGGCTCCTAAACCAGCTAGCTATCCGAATTCTAAAGTACTCTGCCCTCCGATGCTAGTCGCATGTCTGTAATCTTTGTTGCTTCCGTCGTTGCAGCTCCCAAAGCAACTAAGCACCTGAATTCCAAAACACTCTACCAGCCGATGTGTCAGTCTTTTAGTCACTTTCCCATAGTCATTTTATTTTCCGCCGTTGAGGCTGTGCAAAGCTTTTGTCTTCTAATGTCGATATCTTTTGACTTCCGATTAAGATTTTTCCCGCCCATGGGTCACGTGTCCTTAACCTCTTCGTTTCCACCGTTGCGGCTGTGAATAGGTCTACCCTGCCGAGGTTAGCACTCTGAGCCTCCGATGAAGTTCACGTTTCCTGTCGTGGGTGTTTTCCTTCGAACCCATAAGTGGATGAGGTAGTGATGGCAACATTTGTTAAAAATTTCAGATCAAGGGGTGCACCTAGATGTTTTCTTGTAGATTATCCATTTCAGATGGTTTAATTTAACATTTTAAAATGCCATTCCAACAAATGATGCACAGTAATTGATCGCAGGTAGAACTCAAGGGACTGTTGGGGCGACCGTGGCGTGAAGGCGTAGCTTGACAGTTTTGTAAAAATCAAATCGAAACCGGCACGGTCGTAAGGGAGACAAGCGAAGGAAAAGACAAAATCAAAAGAAACAAAAGCATAGATCTGAAAGGTCCAGCAATTACTTAGCTGATCATGAGCATACAAAGAAAAGATGAAAAGAGGGATATGAAACATTCAAATAACCTAAAAGTCGCACGTTTGGGGGGAACCCAAGCGGCCTACTGTTGAGTTTAAATATGTGAAAGATAGAACTTACGGGGGCTTTTTCCCTGGAAAAAATTGTAACTTAATGGTTGTAAGAGGAAATATTTCATTTTACAACTAGAGACTGCAAATTTTCCCTGTTGGAGGAAGTGCTGTGTGGAATATGTCAATGTGATTAAATGAGCAATGTTGAATGTGAACTATTTCATTTTCAGCTATGCCTCATTAGCTGTAAGAGTGTTCTAATTTCTTGAACCTATGTTCTTGTCTGAATGTTCTTCAGTACCTTTATGACATCTTTTCCACTATGAGTAATGGAATTTTTAACTGTTGATGAGCTATCTTATCATATATAATTTTCTTCATGTTTATATGTTTGGTTATAAGAACAACTATCTGTGATTTTCCTTAACACATGAACAGGGGTGCATTACTCATGAATGAATACCCAGCTCTCTAAAGATAGTTTGGTTAGTATTTATTTTCTTGCATGATTTGGATTCCTGTGAGTTCTAAGATGAGAGGTAAGAACCTGCGCATCACATTGTGACTACTCTTCGCATCTTTATCACCCTGCATTGTTAATTAGGCACTTTCATATCATACTTAAGTCAGAAAATACAAAAATACATGGTGGACCGGGCCACAACCAGTAAAACCTTTGTTTTCTATTACTTGACCTACGGTAGCCAGACCGCAAACTGGATGGATTCCCTATACCAAATAGTCACAAGCTATTTGGGAACGTTGGCTGGGGAGAATCCCTTGCCATTATTGCCTGCGAATTTCCAGGCGTCAATAAGTCCGTATGGGACTTTGACCAACGGTTTAAAACTTTTATGGCCAAAGTAAGTTTCCAGATATCATATGTATAGCATAAAGAGTGGTTTATTACTGTGTTATTACAACATATATTAGGCACCTTAATGAAACAAAATATTGATCACAAACAAAAGCACTAGAATTGGCATTGAAGCTGGAATCGTTGGAAATTGACGATGGTGCCGTAGGAATGGTGTAAATTCAGTTGCAGCTGGCTAATCTGACGATAAAACTTCAAGACATCAAGAAGGGAAAGGAAGCACAAGAATATTTATGGTGTACGAAATGTCAAACAGATGGACACACCAACGATAATTTTCTGACCTACATGAACTATATGTCATCGGGTGTGCCAAACCTGTTGAGTTCCCATGGACTACTTTAGTGCTACATATTCTAGAATAGAGGACATCATGTCCCTCCGTAATGGTTTAGCAACCCATTGGAAGACATCATAGCTCCTCGCATAGTCTACGACATCATTATGCAACATGGGCCACCATAGCCCAGCATGCAGCACCTTTCGTGTAGTAGCGCGACCTCCATAGTGACCTCCCACGATTCCGACATGTGCTTCTTCTTGAATGGGACCCTGCTCATGTGGTAAGATGCACTATCACAGTATTTCATCTAGTCCAAGTTTATATAGTTGTCCAATAATCAGTTGAAAATCAGAGGCTTTGACGACCAACTTCTTCTTTTGTCTAATCTACATGTCTATTGGGACGACACCAATAGACAAATACTAAATAATTGGTGCATAGTGATCATCTACGACTTCAACTCAGAACAATTGTGCATTGGGAAAGCCATCATCAATACTAGTTGGTTCTTCACCATTCTCAATGCGTGACAAATGATCTCGGCCAGCATTCAACCATCCTGGCTTTACCACTATTTCAAAATCTAACTCTTGGAACAAAATAAACCACCTACCGATTCTCCACCCCAACATAGGCTTTATTAACTAGGTATTGCAAATCAGAATGATTGGTAAACATCTTGAAGTGTCCACCCAATAAATAGTGCATGAACGTTTGCAGAGCATAAACCATTACTAGGCCTTCCCTTTGAGTCGTGGTATAATTTCGTTTGTAAAATGATAACATTCTACTAGCATATGCTATTGGATGATCCAAGTCACCTTCACCTAGTTATTTAAGAACATCCTCTAGTGCAGTAGAAGAAGCATCAACATGCACATGGAATTCTTTATTCTAATTGGGGAAAACTAGTATTGGTGCAGAGGCCATCTTGGCCTTCAGGGTGTCGAAGGTTCCTTGACATTCTGGAGTCCATTCAAACATGGTGTCTTTCTTTAGTAGCTTTTCTATGGGAATGATAATCGCATCGTATCCTCTGATAAACTTGCGATAGTAGCTCATATGTCCCAGTGTTTCCTGGAGCATCTTGACATTCGTTGGTGGTGGTAAACTGAAAATCAATGCAATCTTCACCGGATAAACCAGTAGACCTTCTTTGCATACAATGTTACCAAATAGTATGCCAAAGGGTGCACAAACAATACATTTTTTGGAATTCAATGCAATCTGATGCTGCCTACACCGTTCTAGCATCAATCACAAATTGTCCAGATGGTCTTTAACCATACCATAGACAGTCCAGTCATCCATATATACCTGCAGGAGTTTTTGAATAAAATATTTAAATACCACAACAACTACGTGAGAGAATATAGCACGTGCATTCTTCAGCCAAAATGGCATGATAGTATATTAAAAACAACCCCACTCGGTGACAAATGTGGTCTTATGGTGATCCTCCTTCCCAATCCGGATCTGGTGGTATCCTGAAAATCCAGTTGTGAATGAAAATACCTCTTAGCCACCTATGCCTTCCAACACTTCATATGTGAAAGGGGTCGGGATCAGTTCATGTACACATGCATCATTCAACTTCCTCATATCAAAACAAATGCATATTTCACCAGTCTTCTTATCTTGGACCACCATCAGGCTTATCCTCTCTGATTCTTCTATAGGTTCAATGATCCCAGCGTCGAGTATTCTATCGATATCATGTTTCACGCGATCCTTATATCGTGGATTCAGTCTATACAGCCTCCGGCATACCGATTTTGCATCTGGATTGAGTGGAATATCCATTTCCCATAAATCAACGAGTATCCCATTCATTTATGAGAATCACATTGGAAAAGGTCTTGAAATTCATGTAGTATATCTGTGACTTTGGCCATCGTCTCTTCACCCAAATAGTTACCGACATAAGCATATTTTGGATTTTCTATTGACCCAATGTTGACTTTTCGGATCCTTAGTAGCTGGTTCATCGAGTCTGTTGGTATGTCGGGAGCTACAACACCATGGCTTCCTTTGAACTCTGGAATATTAACATTCTGCAGCTCGTCATCATCTTTAGGTTCCCCAAACAAGTTGTAGCATGTCATCATGGACTGGATAGAGCAATATGCATCAGGATCAACAGGGTAGGAAAAAGGGATGACTTTCAGTACTACATCATGGATAATGTGCAAAGCATTACATACCTCAGGGCTAGCATCCTGGAAGCTAAATGTTTGTACAAAACAAACTGACAACTCCTCCTAAGTGGTAATGGTTCTACACAATTCTGCTGCCATATACCAAGAATGTGGCATCTTTTCTAGAGTGTGAATAAGAGTGTGAACCCACTCATTTCTGGGTCGTGATGTCCATAATGTTTGACACTCAATCAAATGATGGGCAGGTTCATTTCATCCATCATACCTCCCAGCATGTCATCATCTCGTGTAGTTGTTCTTCATGGTATCGCACTTCGACTTCAGCAGGACCTTCTCTCGTCCTTTGCCTCTTTTCTTGAAACCTTGCTCCTCCCCTCATACAACCACTTGTTTCTTCGATGACCTTTACATTGTCACCAGAACTCATGCCCATCTACCCCTTGTTCCCTTATGCATTTCCCCCCTTTTTGTTAGGGTGCCTACATCCTTTGCACACCAGCGATCCACTTCTCTTGGTCCATTTTTAGGATACCCTTTTCACAGACTAGTTGCTTAATCCATAGTTGTCGTGACAATAGGAACCTTCCACTGGGTCCACTGAAAAACGCCCTTTCTACCTCGATGAAAGATTTATTAGTATCAACAACAAACTCAATAATGTATCCTTCCAAGATACTATCCAACCATACCTCAACTGCCCACGATGCCTTGTTGCTGGTTTCTTGCAGTGTCTGGATTAATTTTGGGGTCCAAGATGTCGACTCTCCTCCCTGAAAGTTTGTTTTCCACTTTGCAAACTTTTCCAACCAAGCATCCTATCAGCCTACGCATTTCCCACCTAATCAGTTTCAGAACCTGTATCAACTACAGTATGAAACTTAGAATCAGTATGCTCCTAAGAATCAATATCAGTCAATACCCTGCCCAGCAACCACACCCTCAAGGAAGGGATAGTGGAAACTTCAGAGGAAGAGGTCAAGTTACATGCTATAACTGTGGACATCCGGGTCACTACGCCAGATATTTCTAGGAACCTGCAAAGATATGTTCATATTGTAAAGAGTAGGACCATAATGTAGAGTATTGTACCCAGTTAATTTCAAATTGGTAAGCTAGGACCATCACAAGTCCTAACCCTACGTAGAATCCAAACCCAACTCCAAATCCTAACTTGAATTTCCATATGATTGTTGTTGAGCCAAGAGTTCCAAGCGTTGTTGTCGTAACACGAGGAGCTACTGCAATAGGAACTGATCAGGATGTACCACAAGAAAAACTATAATCATAGGTATGACCCATGGTGCAGAATAAAGTTCCATTCGATGTCCAGAAACATAATAAAACATTTTTGGATGTGCGACCGAAGTTTGTGGAGCCAGAACAACCGTCGACATTAGCAGAAGTTAGGGAGATACTTGAACTCTTTCAGCAGCTACTCCAGAAGAAGGTTCCACAAAAGGCTAGTAAGCTTAAGTCCTTTCTATCAAGTTTCTTAGAGTTAGTACATGAAAAATATGTTATTAAAGAACTACAAGCAGTGATAGAAGAAACCCCAGAACAGTTGCGACCAGAAAGGAGAGTTAACCAAGTTAAAAAGAAATTCAAAATTTGGCACGAGTTAAGAATGATTGTGCAAATAGGTGATTACAACATGTATTACATTATAGATATGGGGTCATACATCAATAATTTTACATGAAATACTTGGGAAAGCATGAGAAATCCGCGCTTAGACTGGTCTCCTGTCCAACTGCGACTTGCAAATCAAGCGAAGGTCCTACCAATTGATAGGTTGAGTCAAGTCCCTGTTGACATTGAAGGGTTTTGCACATTTTTGAACTTTAAAGTCATTAACATTGTTGATGACATGAATCCATATCTCATTTTGTTGGGGATACATTGTGCCATAGATAATCCACGAGGACTTCACTCAGTGAAATTCTCACATAGCACATGCAATTGTGGGATATTAAAGAATACCCTTAATTTTGGTAGATATTGAACCAAACTATTTTTGTTGAAACCCACTCCCAATTCCTAAAACCTCCCCCTGACCATTTTTTATACCCCAATCCTTATAAACCACCCTAATTACCCCCACCTTAAACCCCTCATCCCCCCAATACATGCAATATATTGGTTCAATTTTTGACAATTTTAAAATCCACAATATGAACTAGCATGCTATGATATTGGTCAACATGTGAAGTCCCCATGAGATAATCAGATCATTATCAAATTTAGGACAATAATACTCTCATTCGAGGATAATTAGATGATGGTAGTATCACCCATTGATCCATTGGAGGGACAAAAATATGTTGATCCTATCTATAGTAATGGACAGGGTGAGTATTTTGACTAGATCTACAATGTCACTACCCTACAAGAAGATTACATCAATCCGATAGTGGATGGAAACCTGAGCTGGAAGAGTGCTAGGTCTGGCACATCCAACTCAGGAAAGCCTTGGAGAATTGGAAAAACAGGCTACATGAGGTCTCCATGAGGAGGTGCACTAGAATTACAAGGTCTATGCAATGGGTGGAGAATGAGCTAAGAGAGTGACCCACCTATGAGGGTTTACCTAACCTTGTGACCTTCCTAAGTGAATTTTAAGGGCTCATAACAGAGTTAGAATGCTTTTCTACTTTGTACCATGTACTAAAAGCTCCGCTCAACAGATGGTGGGGTGCGCATAAGTAGTCCATATCAGAATGGACACAATGTAGAGGATTGATGGAAGTCAGATTTGGTGAAGAGGTCACTACTGTGAGTCACAAGTACCCAATATTTTTTAACCTAATTGAGCACATAAATCACTGTCACACCGCATTTGTAGAATATCCATGACAATAATGGGCCCGTCATTTCACTCACACATTGGAAATGACACCCAGGAGCCAGTATACATCAATGGAGTTGCAACAAGGAACTCAGGATTGGTAAGAGGTAGCTAAATAGTTCACACACTAATTTGAAGTTACTGATGAGTAGCTAATAGTTGATGTTGTGCTTCAAGTGATAAAGGAAAAGATATTTGCTGAAATCCCTATCGACCAAGCAAATTTCCACTAGTGTAGTGCGACCATCTAGTAATGGATCGATTTCTACAATCTAGATGGAGACCCAGATGATGACTCGACTAACATAAACATGACGGAATTAGAGGGTATGCACGTAGTATAAGGAAGTAGTATTTCAAGTGACGAGTTCCTTAAGCCACTCAAAATAAACAAGGTAAACATTGGATTGGCAGATAACCCAAAGTTTGCCAATATAGCAGATTATTAGGACGATGAGACAGTCATGAAGATCGCAGACTTGATGCATGAATTGTAGGATCTATTCCATACTAACTTCTTATAGATGAAGGGAATAGTCAGCGACCTGGTGGATATGAAAATACCCTTCAAACCAGATGTTAAGCCAGTCTACTTAGCGACCATGGTACGCAGTTTGTTAACAAAATAATTGTTCAGCTTACTGCATAGTTCCACATAGAACATAAGAAGATGACACCCTATCATTCTCAGGAGAATGGAATGATTGAATCCATCAATAAGATCTTAGAGAATGCATTAACCAAAGTATGCAATGTGAACCAAAATGATTGGGATAAAAAAAATTCAGCTATGCTATGGGCGTATCGCACAAATTACAGGCACCTGACAGGGCACACCCCATTCAGACTGGTGTATGGCTAGGAAGCTATTGTACCAATGGAATACATTTTGCCGAGCCTAAGGATTGCTGCACTGACAAAGATGAATGACAGAGATGCTGTCAAGAAAAGGTTGTCGGAGCTCATTTAGATGGAAGAGGAATGCTTCATCGCAGGATTCCATCAAAGCATAGAGGAGAAAAGGAAGAAATCATGGCATGATCACCATATTTGGATTATACCATTCAAATTCAAAGGACTTGTGTTGTTGTATGACATCAAATTATTCAAATATCCAGGAAAGTGGAAAATGTATTGGCTAGGGCCATATCTAATTGCACACATCACCGACACGGGAACAGTAAAACTACAGAAACTGGATGGAACATATGTCATAGGAATGGTGAATGGAAGTCACATGAAACATTACTATGATGGCTGAGACATACTTGGATAAGGTCATGTTGCGCATGAAAAAAAAACAGTGAAGGGAGAAATAAAATTGTTATATCGCACGTCTGTGACAGAAACAGGTAAAACGCAGAAAAGAGGGGGAGTGACAACTAGCCATCATTAAAGCCCAAAAATAGGAGATTATGACAGAAAAGAAACATCTGGGGCTAAGGAAATGATAAGGATAGGAGAAAGAATATGCACTGAGGCAGTTGAAGTTGTTTCTGCAATGTGGGAAGTTCTTTTGGATGATTAGACTGTGGAAAATATTAAGGCAGATGTGCGACAAGCTGATTTAAAAATCACCACGGTAAAGGTAGACATGAAGAAGATACCAATCAAAGAAAGGAGCACAAAGGTCATAGAGCTGAAGTAGCTCCAACAGTAAGTAAAAAATATCCGTGACTAGGAGCAGAAAAGAAATGATGAAATAACAGAACACTATTCAGAGGCAGATCAAATTTTAGCACTTCTTTAGCCTATCCAACACAAGCTCCAGAATATCACTCAGTCGTTGGGAGAGGGACCATCGGAACATATCAGTTACGACCATGTGGAACAACTGCCTAAATAGGAAGAGGATGTAACGCAAGAAGTTTGCAGGGTGCAACAAATTTTGAAGGCGTTTCAGGACAAGGTTGGTCCCGTGGAGCAGACCGACCCAGAGGTGTGAGATTTGTAGAAAACTAAAATTTTGCAGAGGCGTCATTTTTTCTTAGTGGCTTGGGATGAGCCACATGTGAGTGTTGGGGGCCTATTGGTCCAATAAAAATGCATAAGGGAGAATACGACGCGCAAGCGTAGGAGGAAAAGAGGATGAGCGATGGAAGAAAAGCATGTAAGGGAAGAAGTTCAAGTGCAGAGTAGAGGAAGTTACGATGAGAATCGTTGCAAAAAGGAAGGCAGATCCAAGTCAGTGGAAGAGGCAGGTAGAAGAGTTAAATATGGATAGGTGAAAGTTAAGAAATACTTCAAAAGGAAAAACTAGCGGAAGGCTAACAGACAAATTTTGCGGCTAGTTATGACCTATACTGATAGACTGAAAGACGTTTCCGTAGCTAGTTAAGGCTATGATTAATGTCATGCAGGAATTTTGCGGCCCATATGGCCTAGAATTAATGTAATATAAAATATGTTTGTAGCTACTTGTGTATGTAATAACTGAGTTGTACTCAGTCGACCCTGCGCTGTTTGGTAAATACTTTAAATAGGAGGAGCATGCTCTGTATAAGGGTTAGCTTAGAGAGTTAGCTTCAAGAGGTAGATTTCGTTAGCTTCATTAAGAGTTTGTAGAGTATAATTATGGGAAAATATCATAGAGGAGTCTAGTAGAAGGATGTTGAGGAACATATCTGCAGCTAATTACACAGACTGTGAGTAGAAGTAATCTGTAGTTGAGTGGGCAGATAGTAACGTAGAAGAGTCAATCAAGGTTGTGTGCGGACCATTAGGAGTAGATAGAAGAATAAAATAGAAATCATGAGAGAAATAAGAGTTTGATTCCATTAGATATATCTCAGAAAATTCTACAAGTCACAGACTGCAAGGTGCTATACATATTTCTTATGCTAGATGAAGAGCACCTTGGTGGTTTTTCCCAGATGGTTTTCCACATTATTTCATGTGTTGATGTATGTTGAATAATTGGATGTTTAGCTATCAATATGGGGGTTTATAAAATAATACATCCTTAGTACCATATTATTATACCTTATACACTTTCATTCTCCTCCATGCTGTGATTCCTATGGTTAGACTTAGGGAAATTGAACATTTTCCATAGTTGATGCGCTCCTAGTTGATCATTCTGCATAGTTTATGCAATCTAGGAACCCACATTGATTGTATTCAACCAAGCTTTTTCTCCCCTTCACCATTTTCATGTATTTTGACTCCTATGAGGTGCTAGTGCATGAACTAGGTGGTTTTTGGCCTTCCTTGGGAATTTATTGCCTCCTTGGGCCACTCCCACTCACCCATGTGCTCACTCACACCTGTCATGCCTCTACACAAATTCTAGCATGCCTCACACATGTTCACAGAAGCATTCATGACTGTTTGAGATGAGTTGGAGGCTTATTACGGGGGTTGAGGGTCAAATATTGGGCTTCCACTTGTATGCTTTCACGTGGCCTCTGAGGCCTCATGATTTTTCCCTATTGTGCTATATACATGTTATAAACATATTTTTAATATTTTCTTCTAATTTTTTCATGTTTTTCAAACTATAGAGAATTGTGAATGTTTCTTTGGATTCTAGATCTACTTGTGTATCAATTATCACACTGTCTTTTATGTAGTTCTTACATGATTGTAATTTTAATTTCTACTATGTTTTCTATGTACAATTTTTTTTATGCAGCAACAACCCTTCTTGGTTTATGCTGAAATCTATTTTTAATTGATTTTTTTCATTTCTAGCAGTGTTTTATTTTAAAATCTGATATTCTCTATCAGAATTTTCATCACTTAGAATCTGATTTTCCAGATCAGATTCATAGATTCTTCTTGCAAATGCATGAGGACATAGAGCACCTGCTAATTTAATTTATTTTCCTTCTATATGTTTGATTTCAAAATCATATTCACTTAAAAAGGATAGCCATCTGGCATGTCCTGCACTCAAATTTTGTTGGTCAAATAAGTATTTAAGAGTTATGTTGTCTGACATAAGTAAGAATTTTCTTCCAATAAGGTAGTGTCTCCACATTTTTAAGCCATGAAGTATGGAAACAAGTTCAAAATCATGTGTTGCGTACTTTTTCTCATGTTCTTTTAATTTCCTGGATTCATATGCCACAACATAATTTTCTTGTAATAAAACTCCGCCTAGCCCTTCATTGCAAGTGTCAGTACACATGGAAAAATCCTTGAATGGATCAACAATATTTAATATCGGGGATGTAGTTAATAGGTGTTTTCGTTTGTTAAAGATTTCCATGCATTTTTCAATCCATTCAAACTTTTACCTTTATTTTGTAAAGAATTTATGGGGTAGGAAATCTTAGAGAAACTTCTATGAACTTCCAGTAATATTTGGTAATTCCCATAAATGATCTAATGTTAGATCCTTTTTTAGGAACCAGCCATTTCATTATGGCCTTTACTTTTTCTGGATCGATTGAGATTCCATCCTTGGACACTACGTGTCTAAGGTACTGAATCTTATCTTTAAAGTAATCTCATTGACTGAATTTGTTGTTCTCTTAGTACTTGCAAAAATATTCTTAAATGTTATTTATGTTCTTACTCGTTTTTAGAGTAGATTAGTACGTCATCAATGAAGACAACCACAAAATTATCTAGGTAGTTACTTAAGAAGTTGCTCATTAAACACATTAATGCAACATGTGTGTTTTTCAACCCAAAGGAATTACAACAAACTCTTAGTGACCGTAGTGGGTACTCAATGTTATTTTAAATATATCCCCATATTTTATTTGTACTTGATGATAACTAGACCTCAAGTCTATCTTTGAAAAGGTAGTTGCTCTGCGGAATTAATCGAATAGAAAATCTATTCGGGGGAATGGGTATCGGTTTTTAATAGTCATCTTATTTAAATTTTGGTAATCTATGTATAATCTTAATGTTTCATTCTTCTTTTTCACAAACAAGACCAGTGCTCCCCAGGGAGAGACACTTGGTCGAATATACTTTTTATTGAGTCAGTTCTTGCAGTTGTGATTTCAGCTCTATAAGTTCTATTATATTCATTTGGTATGTAGCTTTCGATGATGGTACCACTCTAGGTATCAGATCGATGGTGAAGTCAATGTGTATTTTTTAGGAAGTCCCAGGACTTCTTCCGAAAAGATGGCATTAAACTCTATAAATATTGTTATGTCTTCTAGTTTAAGTTTGTTCTTTCTTTCATTATTATTCATTATATAGACTGTGAACACTTTACATCCATTTCTTGCTCATGTTTTCATTTTCAAAGCAGATATTTCTCTAATGGTCACCTTCCTACAAATTCCTTTTACCTTTATATTATTTCCATTATTGTCAATACAAGTAAAGGTTTTATCAAAAAAGTTTAACACAAATTTATGTTCCTCTAGACAATCCATAAAATTTAATAAATTATAGAATCCTAAAGGAAAAATATTTACAATGACATGCATAAGGAAATCATTCATCATCAATTTATAATTTCTAACAAGACTAGTAACTTTTTGTTTTGTACCTATGGCTAACTGTACTAACGATGACTTATCAAACTTTTTAGGTACCAATTTGCATAAATAAACTATTCTAGGTGATATATATCTCAAGTTTGTGCCTGGATCAATTAAAATAGATATCGATTGATTGTTTATCATACCTTCAATTTTGACCATATAATTTTTGTGGTGTGCTTGTCGGTTTTTCAATGCAGCGCATATTCTGAGCATGCTCCTTTCCATATCATGAATTGTGACTACTTCTTAGATAGAATGGACATTAAAATTATTTTCCTTACGAGACAATCTTTAAAGTAGTATGTCCCTCCACACTCCCAACATTTTAAATGTTCTTTTTGTGCTGGGTTTTTATTAAGAACAGTTGAAGGTTATTTTACTGTAGAGTTTTGCATTTTCAATTTTTTGTAATTATTACCCTGATATCCCCTATAGTTATTTTCTAATTTTTTATGGAACTTATTTTTCTTCTTTATAGGATCAAAATTATTTTTCCGAGCTAGTATACTTTCCCTTTTATTGTTGTTTTGGTCATAACAGAATTTTTCCTTCCTCATCGCTTCCTCTAGCGTCTTCAGATTGTCATACTCAATTCGTTCCTTGAACATGATGGAAAAAAAATTGAGGAACTGTTGCATTTTAGGTTTCTTATTAATTATATAGGGAACATAAAGAAGTAGGATTAAGAACTTACTGCAGATTTCTTTCATCGTTCTGGTTCCTAGCATTAGTTCTTAAAATTCCTTTCCTTTATCTTCATAATATTGCTCTGATAAGTAATTTATTTTAAAGAGTTTCATAAATGTATTCCAAGTGACATATCTCTCTTTTATCCCTTTAACCTTCTTTATGTCTTACCACCATATATCTGCTTTTCCAGTCGTATTATAGATGGTCATTTTATCCTTTAGCTCATCATAGTAGTTATATATCTGAAAATACTTTTCCATTCTGGAAAACCAGGCTTCTGCCTCTTCTCCCTTCTCAATTCCCCCATTAAACATGGGTGGTTTAATTTTCTTAAACTCCCCAAAGATTTCCTCATAGGGTATGTATTTACTTTTCTTTTTTTTATCGTCATTCATTTCTGTTGACTCTTGTTGTTTTCTGTGATGTTTAACTGAATCTTCACTTGAAGTGTCAGATCTATGGCTGGAAAATTCCATCTTTCTGCTATTACGTTTGTATGATGCAGTTTTAGGGCTTTCTTGTTTAGATTCCTTTTTTTTTTTCATCGTTATGAATTTTTGCTAACAAAATAGCATTTAGTTCTTTCTGAGCCTTTCAAATTTTCTCGTTATCTTGTTTAACTCCTCTTAGTTCATATTTTAACTCCTTAACGGTTGGTTTTTGTTCATATTTATTCTCGAGACTATCATTTAGATCTACCCAAATTTCTCCATCCCTTTAGTTACCCTCTTCATTTATTAAAGGATGTTCTGGGCAAAATTCCTCTTTTGTAGACATCTTCACATCTACCATGTTTCCTACAAAATATAGTTGTGCTTCTCTTTATTGTTTGTAAGATAATTTAACCAAAATAAAATAGAAGTTAGTTTTCTATTTTCTATAGCAGTTCTAGTGTTGAGTCGATGAGGCCTAGTGCTATAACTGTTTTATGATACCATTATGTAACAAACCTCAAATTCCATAATAATAATAAAAAATAATTCTATAACATATATCTAAAGACAAATTATTAAAGTCCCTATATGTAAGAGGGCACTTTTGAACTTTGAGAGTTTATTGCACATTCTTCGCATTACAAATTTGATTGACCTTTACTCAAAACTCAGAATCTAATTCTGAACAATTAGTTTTCAAATCACTTCACTATTTAATCCTATTTTTCTAAGTTTACTATCCTTTTTGAAGTTATCCTTCCTCATTAGACATTTAGTAATGACCATTCTGCAAGTTTTCCTTATGTAATGTTCCTTACGAAATGATCATCCCATAATGATCATTACGCAAGTTTTCCTTTTGCAAGGACCTTTCCACAATGGTGGATTATGGGTTGTGGGACTCAATTAAAATATAATCAAAATTAGCCTTTTGCAAATATCTTTCCGCAACGATCCTTGCGTAATGCAGATTGCGGATTACAGTGTGATTTTTAACATTTTCTAAATTTTATTCTGCATTTTACCTTCTGCATATAGTTTTCAACAACTATCCTTCCGCAATGCAAATTGCGTATTGCGGGTATAACTTTTAATATTTTATAATTTTCTTCCACATTTTACCTTTTGCAAATTCCATAATGCTCCTTCTACAATTGCGGATTGCAAACGTAAATTATTTTAACCTTTTAGAATTATTCACCTGAAATTGTCCTTCTGCAATGAGGATTGCAGATTGTGGGTTACATTTTAAAATTGCTATAATTATGTAACACACATCAAATTCAATAAAAAAAAAATTCTATAACATATATCTCAATATGCATTAAGAAATTCCTTATGTGTAAAATACATTTTTGAACTTTGAGAGTTTATTGCACATTCTTTGCATTGCAAGTTTGATCGACGTTTCCTCAAACTCAAAATCCAATTCTGAACAATTAGTTTTCAATTCAGTTCACTGTTTAATCCTATTTTTATAAGTTTACTGTCCTTTCCGAATTTATCCTTCCGCATTAAACATTCTCTAATGACCATTCCACAAGTTTTCCTTTTGCGATGTTCCTTGCGAAATGATCATTCTATAAGTTTTCCTTCCATAAGGAACTTTCCGCAACGATGGACTGTGGGTTGTGGGACTCAATTAAAATACAATAAAAATTAACCTTCTGCAACGATCATTTAGTAATGCATGTTATGGGTATGATTTTTAACATTTTATAAATTTTCTTCCGCATGTTACCTTTTGCAAATAGTATTCCGTAACGATCCTTCCACAATGTGGATTGCGGGTGTAACTTTTAAGATTTTATAATTTTCTTTCGCATTTTACCTTTTACAAATATTCTTCTGTAATTCTCCTTTTGTAACTACGGATTGTAGACGTAAATTGTTTTTAACCTTTTAGAATTATTCTCCCACAATTATACTTCTGGAATGTGGATTGGAGATTGCCAGTTACATTTTAAACTTGTTATAATTTATCCCTCGACAATTGACCTTCTACAATGCGGATTGCATATTACATAACATATTTTAACTTTTTATAAATTATCCCTTTGCAATTGACCTTCTGCAATGCAGATTGCAGAATGTATTTTACCTTTTTATAAATTATCCCTCCGTAATGTGGATTCCAGATTGTGGAATGTATTTTTAACTTTTTATAAATTATACCTCTGCAATTGACCTTTCGCAATGCGGATTAGATATTTTGGGTTATATTTTAACCTTTTTATAACTAACCCTTTGCAACTAAGATTCTAAAATGCTGATTGCAGATTGAGGAACACACTTTAAATATTTAGAAATTAACCTTCTGCAATTAGCTTTCCGCAATGCAGATTGAAAAATGTAATTTAACCCTTTATAAGTTAACCCTATGCAATTAGCTTTCTGCAATGTGGATTGCGGATTGTGGAACACACTTTAACTCTTTATAAATTAACCTTCCGCAATTAGCTTTTTGCAATGCAGATTGCGTATTGTGGAACATAGTTTAACTCTTTATAAATTAACCCTCCATAATTAGCTTTCCACAATGTCCATTGCGGATTGTGAAGCACACGTTAAATATGTATAAATTAACCTTTCACACTCCTCTAAGTCGTCTATATCTTACAGCTTCGATCTCATTCGTCTATATGCTATTAGTGTGGGATTACACTTTAACATTGCAGATCCTTATTTGATTAGCTAAAAAGGATATAATTTATCCCTCTGCATTTGACCTTCCTAAAATGCGAATCGAAGAATGTGGGTTTCCTTTTCAACACTTTTAGGGATTAATCTCCTACAATTCACATGTCACAATACTGATAGTGGGTTTTACTTTAAACTTTTAGAAATAATCCCTCCACAATTAACCTTCCACAATGCAGATTGCAGATTTCCTTAAAATTCGGTTGTTTAACTGATAAGGTAATGATTGATAGGATATTAGTAGAGCTGTAATTCGTTATATGAATAATTTATAATTATTTAAATTGATTCCCCAATATCCTGATAGGAAACAGTCTCAATTGTACACATTAACTAGATCTATTCCATAATACATTATGAGATTAATTTAACGGCAATAACTTACAGACATGTTAATAATTTAAAGAATGAGTATTCAATTCGAAACCATAACAGGTCATCAAAAACCATATCTAAATAACTATTCTAAGAATGAATTACTAATTACTACGTTAATAACATTACTATCAATCCTTGATGCAGGTGTGGATTCCCGATCTTAGATGCGTTAGGAAATAATTTAACATTGTACAGATCTTATATACTACAAAAATTATGGATGCATAAACATTTGTCCTAGATGTATAGCTGCGATTCAACATTAAAATACACATGAGCTGAATTTTTCTCTATCGATAGTGAGAATGAGAAAGAGGGTGTCCAACTAATGAGTGGAAGAAGATTTTAGTGATGCAAAATCAGTCAACAAACCAGTCGATAGGGGTTACCACTCCGTCGATGCCAAACCACCGCGATCTCCCTAAGCACCGGCCTAGACATGTTTTACCCTGTCTGGAAACACACAGAGAGCAGATGAAGTCTCACATGATATGTTCGAGGGAGAGCTGATGGAACCAAGTTCCACAGAATGAGAGAAGACCATGTGCATCTACTTATAAACTTAGCAAAATATTAACAGATCGGATCATTCAACTTTATGCTTTCACATAACCTCATTAGCATTCAACATATCACATTATTATACCAGAACTGCAGTAAACACATTGATGCACAAACAAATCTAACAAAATAACATCATTCAAAGCATAGAAGAATCACATCATTTATAGATACATGTCACAGATAAACATTGCATTCATAATTGGGTCGCAGAAGAAAGTAAAACAAGGAAACATAAAAGGACACAATGATTCTTCTCAACTTCTGTCATGTCATTTTAACTTCCACACAAAATCACAGATTCTCCAAAATAGTTCAAAAATCAACAAATCTCAATTCATGTGCAAAGAACACAATCATACCAAGAGTGATCCAAAGATACCAAGATCTAAGATGATTGACACTTGCAATTCTACTTCTGCTTATAGGCTTGCGCCTTTACATTCATGGTCCAATTAGACAACTGGATAACTAATTCTTAACTGATTCTACAAAATAATGACCAATATCCACAAGATGTGGTCAAAATTTACAAAATATGACCCAAAATACATAAACTATTCTAATCTCTGACTTGCACGCCATTTTCCAGTTGTGCAGTTTCTTTAAGCTTGCTCAGCATCCGCGATGTTGAACAACTAACTTATCCCAAAACATCTGTGATAAATTCAACCCACAAAATGATCTAGGAGCCTTAGAACTGATAATGGAATGAGTATGTAAACAAGAAACTACAACACCTTTGTGAGGAGTGTGAAATCCAAATTCAACACTCAACTCCCTACACACCACATCATAATAGTGTGGCAAAGAGGATGAATAGATCTCTCTCAGGGATGGCCACTTTCATCATTGAAGTAAGGGATCTAAATCCAAAGCTATGGGATGAGGCTAGTGCTGCACACATACAAAATAGAGCCTTCCACAAATCAGTAAGAGGAAATACTCCCTACGAGGCTTGGTTTGGCCATAAACCAAATGTATTGAATTTTAGGGATTTTGGATATAGAGCATGGGCTCAAATCCCTTCTAAAAAGAGGAAGGCCTTGTAGCCACAAAGAAAGGTGTTTTTTGAGTTGTAGATCAATTCAGAGTGTTTTGAGCTGCATTTTTAAATAAAATTGAGTTGCTTTTGCAGCACATTCAACAATTTCACCACCATTAGTGCAGGAAGAAATGGAAGCTACTCACATCTTGCTAAAACCTTTCAACTTCTTCGATTGGAAGGAAGAGATGGTGATTCAATTGAGAGCAAAAGGTCTCTACAGAGTTACCATGGGAACAAAGGTGGAGACAAACTTTGTTGTAGATAAATCCAAGTACTTCAACAGATTGGATGAAGCATATGGATTGTTATGCCCGAGTATCTCAAGAGAGCTCTTGTTCCACATAGATAGTTTTACAACCCCCGATGAAGTTTGGGTAAAACTAGAGACATTATTTGGGAAAACTGATGAACTAAGAGGTCACCATCTTGAGAATGAGCTCATCAGCCTAAGCCCAATGCACTTTGACACTATCCATGACTTCTTCACCAAGTTTAAGTCACTTGTGTTGTAGCTGAAGGAATGTGGAATTGAGAAGAAAGAGGACAAGTTGATTTTGTCCATCCTTTCTAAGTTAGGGCTATAATTATTAGTCTTTGTCAGCACATTTCATTCAGGCAAGTTAACACTTCAAAATTAGAAAATGCCAAGTCTAGCTAGCTTCATGGAGTCACTCACTCAAGAGAAAGACAAGCTAGTCCAAATAGGAACCATTAAGACTAAGGATCAAGCCTTGTCCTTGGGATTTTTGAATGCCTCAAAGGGAAATCCCAAGGAAAAGAATTCGAAGCTTCCAGAGAAGAAGAAACTGGAAAAATCCCAATCCAGTGATGGGGGTTCAAATCCTCCCAAGGAGATGGAAAAGAGAGGAAAAGAGAATACCAAATGCACCTATTTCCACAAGAGATTGCATCCAAATATCTCATGCATGAAAAAAACCATTGACCATATGGTGCATTTGTTGGAGAAGAACAACATTCAAGTCCCCCACAACGCAAGGAAGAAGGATGGCACCTCTAGTTCAGATGGAAAGGAGAAATTCCATGCTTTGGTAGAAGGTAACTCTAATTCCACATCCTATATCATCGATTCGGGGTCTTCTAGACACATGGTAGCCACAAGAGAGATATTCTCCTCCATGCATTAAAATGTTGGCTCAACAGTTGAATGGGGGATGATTTAGAAATCTAGACCAAGGGGGTTGGTAGGATTGACTTAGAGCATGGTTTGTTGATGTATTTGTAACTTGGGAATGCATTCACTTATATTTTATTTTGGTATACCCCGATGTTCCTATTCATAGAATCATTAATATAATAAAGTCATGTAAAGTCATAGAGGTTAACCCTCCATTGTAAGGTGGGGTAATAGTCCCCACAGTTTTAGGGTACTATGGTTATTAGACTCTCCTATAGAAGTCGGATTTGGTGAGTAATTTTCAAGTCAGAAACTAGTATAAATAGAGAGTGAGACTCTCTATTTGAAACACACACTCACTCAACTATGGTGCATGAGTGAGAGAGAGATAGCTGGCACAACTGAGAGAGACATCGGTTGTTGGAGATCATCTTTGTGTTTTTGGGTTTTACTTTTGTTGTTGGTGCTTATTCTATCTTTGAGGAAGTTGCAGAGTTTTCTCCTTTATGGTTTCCCTAAGGAAAATTCTTTGTCTCTTATCTCTTGTGATTATTGTTGTGCATGTTATTCTCTTAGATAAGATCCTAGATCATGTTGATTAAATGATAAAAATCTAACATGGTATCAGAGCTAACCTGAAAAAAAGACACTATGCAGCTGCATAATCTAGGGATTCTTACTTTTTATGTCTCTCTCCACATATCATTAGCAAAAGGAGGCTAGGATAACTCCCCATTGAAAGTCACATCTTTTTGTCAAAGCAGAATTTGATTCTAGGCATTTTCAGTCACTGCTGCAGGAAATTAGGGCTTTTCACATAAGAGGAATTTTTGAGTGAACCTAGCATAAGATTTATCTTCTCCTCAAAATCAAAATTTAGAGACCAATATGGAAATTTTGGGTTGGGTAAAACTCCGGGAAAGTCAAACCCTAATTTCAACGCAGACCAGAAAACCCTAAAATACTACAACTAGTTGTTTTGGTACATTTGCTATATCTCGAGATGGGAGAAGGATAAGAAACCAAAATTTTTACAGGACAAATAAAAATTCATGTTGAACTCTGTATAAAACTTTCAGCCTCATATTCACTACATTCTGGTAGATATGAGTCCTCCAAATCAGGGTTCCAGCCTCTCCCAGGATTCATCCCTAAACATGACATTGAGGGAGAATTTCTATATCTCAGGATAAAAAGGTCCAAATGAAATTTATCAATATGTTCTAGACAGGGAACAGAATTTACTTTATGTGGTAAATTTTTCATACCCTAAAGATGAAAATGTGACATGTGGCAATATGTACAAGTTCACTATGTTTAACAGTCCTAAAATAAGGCACCTTGGAAAAACTCTCATAAGTCCCAATTGGTGAAACCAATTCTGTTCAAACCTATGGTGCTGGAACAAGGATAGATGAGGATACAGTAGTGAGAAGCTTTTGACATAAAGGAGTATTTATTTTGGATATATTGCAGAAACAATATTAGGAAATTTAGCAGAAGAAATTGAAGAAAACTAGGGCATCTGATATTTTGCTATTCTGATCACAGTTTTGGGAAAATGAGTATGCTGCTCAGCTTGCGTTCAGGAGGAACATAATTCTATCCAATCAGATCACAAATATTCCAAGTTTTTAAAATTAGGGTTTCTCTGACAAAACTTAGATCAGCCAGATCCAGAACTTGGAAAGACACCTCAAATTGATAAGATCTAATATTTTTCTATTTACATTTAAGGTTCTCATTTCAAAATGACCTGTCACACCAACTTGATGACAATATTGGTGAAGTTGAAAACTTCTGAGCATGTAAGTATAGGACTTCAATAGTTCTTGAAGGAAATAAATTCGACACCTACATAAGTGGAGAGGTTCTGGTTCCAGAGGAAGATGAGGCTAAAGCCTTACACAAGAAGAGCTTGGTCAAGGCCAAGAGGATCATCATTTTTTATTCAATCAAGGATCACCTTATACCACAAGTGTCTTCCCTAAATAAACCTAAAGAGATGTTTAATTCCATGAACAAGATATTTGAAGGGAATAAAATAAATCGGAAGATGACTTTGAGAAACCAGTTGAAGAATGTAAATATCCAGAATGCAACGACCATACAGTCATACTTTACAAGGGTCTCTCAAATCAAAGAACAACTTGAAGCAGTGGATGAAGAAGTAGAGAATGCAGAAATTGTGATAACCACATTGAATGGCCTCCTAGGATCATGGGATTCATTCATTTGAGGAATGTGTGTCAAAAGGAAGTGATTACTTTCAATAAACTCTAGGAAGAGTGCACACCAGAAGAAGCTCGACTCATAATAAGAGAAGAGAAGATGGGAGAAACTTAATATCAAGCACTCACAATTTAAAGAAGATCCCTCAAGCAATGAGGAATATGAAGAACTCAATTCTTGAAGAACCTCTTATCCATCTTAGTATTTGGATAAGAAATGGTTCGGTTATGAATGAAGAAGATGATGAAGCTGAGAGGAGTCTACCCACGAAACAAATAAATATAAGTATTCAATTGTCATTTCATGATATTGTTTTGTTATGCATTTTTTTATATTCATTTGATGTGTATGCATAATAGAATGTTTGCATTAATGACAATATACTACTAATATGCATGTGATGGGTAAGTAGCCCATGGTGCTATACAACTCTCCATTGCTACTTATCTAGAATGAAACCTCTTTCCTGACATATTGGATTAGTGCACAATCTCAATGATGTCATGGTAGAGATGGAGGGCATCTAGAAAGTTTCTGTGAGATATGGATGAATGCTATATTGGCTAAAATAGTTGAATGATTATATGTTTATGCATAATAATTTTCCTTTATGAATATTCCTTATGAAATGTTTCTAACCATACAACTGGTGCATTTGACTTGTAGGAAATATTGCATACAATCGCCTATAAGACAAGAAGGATGAGACTTATTCCGAAGAACAAGTGATGACAATTCAAGATTCACTATAATAATCCAAAATGAAAAATGACGTCTAGGATGTGCTATCGAGACCTGAAGGGAAGTCCATAGTTTCTTCCATATGGATCTACAAGATTCAACATGCAGTAGATGGAAACATCGTGGGATACAAGGCAAGATTCGTAGAAGGAGGCTTCTCACAGAAAGAAGACATAGACTACGAAGAGACATTTGCAGCCACTGGAAGTGAAGACACATGATAGGAAGACTCATGTGTGAAAATTAAATAAGGCCTTTTATGATCTCAGAAGGAACCCATGGGATAACACGTACCTGAGGAGCTTGAATATCACCTAGAGTGATAAAGATCTTAACCTTTGCTACAAGGTTGAAAATGAAAGCCTATAGAGGATAACAAGCTCACAGATGGGTGTGAGATGAAATTTTGAAAAAAGTTCAAGATAGAGGATCTTGGTATCCAGTGACGCTAGATGGATACATAATGATATTAGTAGCAAAGGAAGCTACTTGTCATTAAAGTACATAATGTTTCAATACATAGAGTATGAAAGGCATAGGGAGAATGATGCTCTGCTTTAGAGGGAGTGTCTACAGAAGATCCTGAGGTTCGACAGGGTACGACAAGATGGACATATTATTGATGGCTCTAGGATTTACTGAGAGTAAAGAAGATTCCAACCTTTACTTCAAGTTTGAAGGTAGAAGACTAGTGATTCTCTTCTTATATGTCAATGACTTCTTCCTGATAGAAAAAAGTGTAACTCATTAAAGTTGTAAGAAGGATACTTGTTGTCGAGTTTGAGATGAAAGACTTGGGTATGGGCATTACTTTCTATGCATGGAGGTGTGGTGGAATGCAAATGGAATCTCCCTGGGACAAGGGAAGTATGCAATAGATATCCTGAAGAGGTTTGGGATGATGGAATACAAGGACATAACCACACCTATGGCATCGAACCTAAAGCTATTGAGTGATGCTTCATCAGAGTCGGTTGATGCTATGATGTATCATCAGATGATTGGGTCATTGATGTACCTGATGAATACGAGACCATATATTTGCTTTGTTGTGAACAAACTAAGCCAGTTCCTGATGGATCCGAGACATGTTCCCCAGATTTTTGCAAAGCATATTCTGAGGTACCTGAAGGGTACAGTTGATTATGGGCTCAAGTATGAAGAAAATCAAATGATTAACCTGAAGGTTACATGGATTCAAATTGGGAAGGGAGTTCCATTGATAGGAAGAGCACTTCAGGGTTCCGCTTCAGTATGGGACCACATGTGATCTCTTGGTTTAGCAGGAAGTAGTCTTGCATGGCACTGAGTACAGCTGAAGTAGAGTATGTTATAGCTTGTTCGGCTAGTTGTGAGGTAGTGTGGAAGAGGAAGCTACTATATGATTTGTTTGATCTCCAGTTGGATGCTACTTGTATATATTGCGACAACCAGAGCTATGTGAACTTGTCAGAGAACCTGGTGTTCCATGAAAATTCGAAGCATATCAAGATCAAATATCACTATATCAGTGATATGATGCAGAGAGGAGCAATGAACCTCTAGTATGTTGCGATGGATGAGTAGATATATGATGTGTTGACTAAGCCATCGGCTAGAGAAAATTTTGAATACTTCATAGATATTATTGGTGTTCATCAAATCGAGGTTCCTTCCAAAGGGAAGTGATAAGTCCAAGAGCCTTTCTGACATGGATGATGGATTTTTTCCTCCCATGGCCATATGTAAGTGCATATCATTTCTGACATGGATGCTAGATGTGTTCCTACCATGGTCATATGTGAGTGTTGAGCCCTTCTAACATGGATGTTGGATGTGTTCCTCCCATGGCTAGATGTAAGTGCAGAGCCTTTCTGACATGGATGCTGGATGTGTTCCTCCCAAGGTAATATGTGACTGTTGATCCCTTCTGACATGGATGTTGGATGTGTTCCTCCCATGGTCATATGTAAGTGTAGAGACTTTAGGACATAGATGTTGGATGTGTTCCTCCCATGGTTATATGTGAGTGTCGATCCCTTCTGACATGGATGTTGGATGTGTTCCTCCCATGGTCAGATGTAAGTGCAGAGACTTTCTGACATGGATGTCAGATGTGTTCCTCCCATGGTTAGATGTGAGTGATGAGCCCTTCTGACATGGATGTTGGATGTGTTCCTCCCATGTTGAGATGTAAGCGCAGAGCCTTTCTGACATGGATGCTGGATGTGTTCCTCCCATGGTCAGATGTAAGTGCAGATCCTTTATAACATGGATGTTGGATGTGTTCCTCCCATGGTCAAAAGTGAGTGTTTATCCCTTCTGACATGGATGTTGGATGTGCTCCTCCCATGGTCAGATGTAAGTGCAGAGTCTTTCTGACATGGTTGCGGGATGTTTTCCTCCCATGGTCAAATGTGAGTGCTGGGCGTTTTTGACATGGTTGAGGGATTTGTTCCTCCCATGGTCATATATAAGTGTTTGGAGGGCCTTTCTGACATGGTTTTGGGATGTGTTCCTCCCATGATCAAATATAAATGTTGAAGAAGATGAAGGCCTACATGAAGATTAGGCCTACAACTAGCATGAAAAAGGGTTGGCTCTGTACAACTTCCTATGACGAGTAGAATTGAAGAGATAGAACCATTTGCTCGAGATAGTAGGAGAAGTGATGATGATCTAGTGATGATTATCCAATGATGATGATATAGATATGATGATGATCCATTGACAAAGACTTGTGCTGATGAATTGTGTCAAGAGAATACCTTCCTAGTTAATAGGGAGTGTTGATGTATTTGTAACTTCAGAATGTATTCACTTATATTTTATTTTAGTATACCCTGATGTTCCTATCGGGAGAATCATTAATATAATAAATTCATGTAAAGTCACAGAGGTTAACCCTCCATTGTAAGGCAGGGCAATAGTCCCCACAATTTTGGGGTACCAGGGTTATTAGACTCTCCTAGAGAAGTCGGATCTGGTGAGTAATTGTCAAGTCATAAACTAGTATAAATAGAGAGTGAGACTCTCTATTTGAAACACACACTCAGCTATGGCGCATTAGTGAGAGATAGAGAGAGCTAGCACAAGTGAGAGAGATATCAGCTACCAGAGATCATCTTTGTGTTTTTTGGTTTTACTTTTGCTACTGGTACTTATTCTATCTCTGAGGAAGTTGCGGGGTTTTCTCCTTTATGGTTTCCATGAGGAAAATTCATTGTGTCTCTTGTCTTTTGTGATTATTGTTGTGTATGTTATTCTCTCAGATAAGATCCTAGATCATGTTGATTAAATGATAAAACTCTAACATGGTTTCTTCAGTGATGTGTTGTATGTACCAAACCTTGCAGCAAATTTGTTGTTAGTCTATCAAATGACCCATACATGAGAGGTAAAGAGAGTGAATTTCACTCCATACATGGTAGATATTGTATAAATATCATCAAACCAAGCCATTTCAATTGGGTATGGAGACCACCATGAGAGGATGTACAAGCTTTTGAACTTCCTCCCCACTTCCAATGACCAAGCTCTTCTCTCACATGCCAATGATATTTCCAAGCTATGGCATGAGATGTTTGGTCACATGAACTACAATTAACTCCAAGAACTACATATATATGAGATGGTAGAAGGAATTCCACAAATCAAATCATCAAATGGAGCATGCATTGCGTGTGTACTTGGGAAGCATCCAGAGCGAAGCTATGAGAAGGGGATGGAAAGGAGAGACACACAACCACTTGTGTTGGTGCATTCAGATATGATAGTTCCTATTCCCACTCCATAATATGGTGGATCAAGTTATGTACTTACATTTATCGATGATTACTCAAGATTCTGCTGGGTGTACTTCCTCAAATTAAAGTCTGAAGTTTTTGAACAATTGAAGATTTGGAAGGAATTGATAGAAAATCAGAGTGGGCATAAGATTAAGATCCTGAAGACTAATAATGGGAAGGAGTATGTAAACATGAACCTAAAGAACCTTTTTGAGTAGTGTGTCATCCAAATGAAACACTCAAATCCCTACACACCACAACAAAATGGTGTGGCAGAGAGGAAGAATAGATCTCTCAAGGATATGGCCACTTACATGATTGAAGAAAGGGATATCAGTCCCAAACTATGGGATGAGGAAATTAATTGTGCTACACACATACAAAATAGATGCTTATGCAAATCAGTAAAAGGAAAGACTCCCTACGAGTCTTGGTTTGGCCATAAACCAAATGTCTCAAGTTTCAGGATTTTTGGATCTAGAGCATGGGCTCGAATCCCTTCTGAAAAGAGAAAGGAATTGCATCGAAAAAGTAAGGAGTGAATCATGGTTGGGTATTGTGAGGATACAAAAGGTTAAAAAATATTTGACACTTCCACACTCAACACATTTGTTGAAATAAGTGTGTAATTCGAAGAAGAACCAATACCCGATTTTGAGCTTGCATCGGGGGAACACTCTTCTCCTTAAGTATTTGATGATGTAAGTGATGATTCATGCTCTTTTTTTTCTGATATACCTCATAAGTATATGGATGTAGATGAAATTTTTGTAGATAACTCACCATCAAGGCCCAATTGGGCTGAAAAAGTCATACAAACTGCAGGGGAATTGGATAGCAATCCCCAAGAGCCTAGGAAGACTAAATCTCAACCTAGTAATGCTTCCTTTGCAAGTGATAGTAATCTTGTTGAGAACTATTATATGATGATTGGATCTGATCCACAAACATATCAGCAAGCTTGTAATGACCCAATATTTCAAACAACAATGGAAGAAGAGTTCCATTCTCTCCAAGAGAATGAGACATGGGAATTGGTTCCCCTTCCTCCCAAGAGGAAGCTTGTTCAATGCAAGTGGATCTTCCAAAAAAAAATTGTTGCTGATGGTTCAGATGTGAAATACAAAGAAATATTAGTTTCTAAGGGATACTCTCAAGTCCATGGTGTGGATTATACCGAGACCTTTGCATTGGTTGCAAAGATGGAGTCCATAATATTTGTTCTAGCAATTGCAACTCGTAAGGGTTGGAAAGTGCACCACATGGATGTCAAAAGTGAATTCTTGCATGGTGAGATATAGGAGGAGATATATATGCAGCAACATGAAGGTTTTCAACATGATCCTTCACTTGTTTGCAGGTTGAATAAATCACTATATGGACTCAAGCAAGCCCCTAGGGCTTGCTATGCTAAATTGGATGCTTTTTTGCTCTCTATTCACTTCAGTAGATTCAAATCAGATCCTAATGTATATTTGCAGAAACATGATAGTATTTTATAGGTTATTTTCCTCTATGTTGATGACCTTTTAATTACAAGTAGCTCCACCACTTCAATTGGTTCAATTAAGTCATCTTTACACAGTGAATTTTACATGACCGATCTAGGATTGCTAAGGCAATTTTTGGGTTTGGTAATTGAAAAAATTGAAAGGGGAATCATGTTGAGTCAATCACAGTATGCTTCATACCTACTAAATATGTTTAACTTGGCTAAGTGTAAGGCATCCAAGTCTCCCTTTCTTTCTGACATCAAATTGTTTAAATTTTGAAATCTCCATTGGTATATATTACACTCTAAGGATCCTATAAATTTGACCCATGGGAAGATCTAGGAGCCTTAGAGAAACTCACAAATTGAATTTGGTGCAAAACCAGCAAAAAACCATTAAATGAGAAGCAATTTACACTGTAATGTGAATAGAAATAGGTTATATTTTGACTGTCTAAAATCAAAACATGTTAGTAACAAGTTTATATTACATTATAAGTGTTTTCTGAGGCTTTGGAAGCCCAATGTGACTTTACAAGTGAAAATTTCCAAATTGGAATCAACCCCCCCTAGGTGGGCCAATCATGCTACAAATCAGCCCAAATGGCCATGCATTGTTGTGTGGGCATGGATGAGGTGACATGGTGATATTATTAAATGTTTTCATGCATGGGTGTGGAAATATGGGTGAGTGAGAGGCTCTAGGAGGCATTAAATGCACCAAATCAGGCCAAAAATGGACAAAATGCACCTCTATCGCTCCTATTCAACCAAGATTTCCACATTCAACGAATGGGAGCACACCCAAAATGATGAGGGAACACATGTGGCTGGTTGAGTGAGCCAGAGTGCTCATGTGGGTGTCAATGCCCCAATTTGATTGGTTATTTGTCCAAATAAGCACCCTAAGTCCAAAACCATAGTGTATTAATGCAAAATGCATTACAATTGAATAAGGAGTTAAAAAAAGGTACTAAGGGGTTGGATTACTATTCTAACACCCTCCCTTAATCCAAAAACTTAGTGCATATCAATAAATGAAGGAGGCCTTCGAAACAATGGCTCAAGTCACCTCAATTACATAATTCAGAAATTTTATGTGTCCATATAAACCAAGGAAAAGAAGGAAAACCACATGGGAAAAAACCTTCCCTCAATAATGGACATGGGGCTGAAACCTGAAACAAATAGCAGAAAATCACCATCCATCACTCACCCCAAGGAAATATCTCAGGTAATTGAAGGTCTTCTCTGTGAAAGGCTTGGTGAAAATGTCGGCAGTTTGCTCGGTGGAAGGGAAATACTATAGTGAAATCACCCTCTCATGCACTAATCCATGGATGTAGTGAATATGGATCTCAATGTGATTTGTCCTTTTCCTATGAAATGGATCAGTATATTTTGATGGCACTTTAATTTTCCACCCAAATGTTGGTGGGAGAATCAATTGTTACACCAAACTCCCAAAGAATTCCCTGCAACCAAACACTATGTAGCTGCATTGACCACTGTCATGTACTCGACCTCTGCTGATGAAATTGAATGGTGTTTTGTTTCCTACTTGAACAGAAAATGGGACCTTTTGTTATCAACCCAAATGACACTTCTCTGTCTGAGTGCCTACACTTCATATTTTGGTACACAAAAGGACACTTATGGATTGAAGGTTGCCTAAACACTATAGATAGGCATGACATGAGATGAATTCATTATCCAAACAGCTTTCCATTTTACCTTTCTATATGTTGATTTCCATACACAACTATCTTGACAGCAACTCATGTATATAAGTGACTATCTTCTTTGACAACCCGCATACTGTACGCGGGTATTCTCATTATAACCCACATACAGATCTGTACGTAGGTTTTCCTTATAGCAACTTGCATGTCATACGCGGGTTTCCAGTATCAATAGTCATGTACACATCCATTTGACATTAAAAATAATAAAACACAATTAATGGAGATTTTTTGAGCCCTAATCATTAACTATCCTAACTGTCTCAACCTCCTCAACCTTCGAAACTGCTCTATTTCCCAAAGTATAAATAGAGGCCTAGGGGAGGGCATTAATCAATCATACTTGGAGAGCATAGTTATGCTGGTGGTATATATTTAGAAGTATTTGGAGCAGTAGAACTCATAATATTTTGGTTGCAGAGGAGTCCTTGTCTTAGGCATTGGGTTGTACACTTATCTCATTCACTAGTGTTAATAAAGAGAATTCTTCTTCCAACTTTGTGTTGAGTCTCTTTCATGTATCATGTTTGATGAATATTTTTTATTAAGCACTCTATATATTGTTCATCTAACTTGTCATATATACATGTATAATATTGTACTTGGAGAATTTGTTCTTTGCAGGTGAAGGAGGTGCATCCTTGAAAGCTTTGGAGAGAAGCAGAGCAGGAGAAGAGAAATCTTGGATCAACCGTCATTAATCGGGTGATTTCAACATTTCTTCCTATTCCTTTTCCATACTTTAAAGCTTATTGTATGCAAGTTTTAGAAGTACATTGGTAACCCTATACCCTAGGTTACAAGGGCATTTATTCCTGAACAACAGAACTGGTGACTCCGCCGGGAAGCCCAGACTACTGTGGGTTATTTTTGTTGACCATTGCCTAGTCTTTGGCTTTATTTTGTGTGTGGTGTCCTGTCTTGGTTCATGCTTAGAGTGGTGTTTGAAGAACTTGAAATTTTTTATTTTTATTAGAAAATTTTACAGTTGTATGTGGGTTTCTCTTGCATACAATCACGTACAAAGGCCTACGTACGCGGGTTTCTCTCTAGGACAGTCATGTATGTTACCCTTATACACAATCGCGTACAAGACTAAGCATTGAAATTTTTGGGTTAGGGTTTTCTTGTCCCTGTGCCTCCATAAATTTTGTTTGCTGGTTGGTCTTCCTTATAAGCATTGCACTGTGAGTTTGATGACCTTGTTAGCCACACCTTGTGCTTTCTTGTTAAGCCCTTGAGCTCTTATTGTTTGGATTGTTTTCTGTTGGCAACTTGAAGTGGATTTTCCTGTTTGGGTTATAGGTTCAAGTGTTAGTTGTCTGAATCAGTGATCAGGGTTCTAGACGCTGTATATCCGGCCATTCTATTTTCGGATAGTTTTTGGTTTTCCACTTGCCTTTGTTTGATCTCAGTGATTTCATTTCATTGTGTCCGCCCAAGCTAGGGTTCCAAGTCTTCCTTAGGTGGTTGATCTTTGGTCTTATTAATCTGTTTACTTCACTTTGCTTACTTTATATGGTTAGTTTAATTCAAGCATACTCAAGTTTTGTACATTTAGGTGCATAGTAGTCTTTGATCATTTTAAAAAGTGAAAAGAAAACATTTAGAAGCTCTTGCATTAAATTTGCATACAGTAGTTTTATTTTCAGTTTTTAAAATATAATCTCAAAAAACTACAAAAATATAGTCTTAGTGTTCTCTTTATTTTTGCATTTTCATCAATTAACATTTACAAAAAGAAAAGAAGCTTGTTTTTTTAGTGATATTTTTCTTTGGAAGTATACACCTTTGCTTTTTATATTTCTTATCGAGTCAAAAACATCATAGTGTTTCACTCCACTTGCCTTCTGAGTAAAAAATAGCCCTTAAAATGAACACAATAATTAAAATATATTAGTAATTTTTATTTTTTAGGGCCATAAACCTACTAACTTAGGCTAGAATTGTGGGATAGGAAATGTAAACTTCCCATAGGTATTAAAATTCAGACATAGTGGACCAATCGATAGGTAAACACTTCTCTTTATTGATAGTATCTGGGAAGCTCCTCTCAAACGGGAGTCAAGCACGAGGTCGCATGGAGGCATTAGATTGAGGAGATAACCCTATGATTCCTTGTCGAAACGTAAATCAGGATTTTTACGCATCCGGGGATTCTGTCTTAGATAGAGTTTCGAGCTCAGCTACCCTGCCCATGCGTACGAATCAGGATTGCGACTGTCCCTCGAGACTGTTGGTATAGTTAAGGTTGCCTCTAGTCTCTTGACATCTAGGGTTCATACATAGGTAAACTGAAAGGCTATTTATGGTTCACCTTGGACGAGCTTGGAAGGTAACCTTTGTTGAAAGTGTAGGAGGGCGGTGGGTGATTCCTCCGCTTGTGCCTAAGAACCTCTTCAAGAACGCCAAGTAACTATTTTTCAGATTTCTTAGGGAAAGCATATATTTTACCCTTGCTGACTATTGAGACTTTAGGATTTTATCATAGTGATTGCTCTATGGTTTGTCTGTGTTTAGATAATANAAATTTACAATCATGGAGGACCAACCTATTAGAAGGTCATGAAGGTTGCAAAACCTTCCTCCTCTCATCACATTGGAACCTCCACCTCCACCTCAAAGGAGGAGATTGGACATAGATGGTTCATTTGAACCAATAGGTGTAAGCGAAGTTCTGGGTGAACCATAACTTAGGGAAAACTATTTTGATTTTAACACAACTAAGATAGAAGACTTGTGGGCTGACGAGTTTGCAAGGAATTTTAATACACCCTTGAATGACTTAAACGATCTTGTGATCATCCAAGTTCATCCTTTTGATTCACCTGTGTTAGGTGTCCCTATGGCCAGGATAATGTCTACTGTAGGAGAAAGCTCTTTTGTTTTCACCTCAGCCATGCTGGCTGAAGGGGTACTACCTCCCTTGATAAGTGCCCCTAGATCTAGTATACCTACTACCCCCTTAACTCCACCGAGTCGGGTGGTTCAACCATTAGTTCCCATAATCCTGGTAGGTGCTTCTGGTGGAATGGTTATTGGGATTCCTAGTATACCTACTGTTCCTTCCTCCTTCACACACACTACCCAGAGTGGTCCTGTAGGATCCTCGGCTTTTGTCCAAGGATTTCCTTGGAATGGGGGGCATATTCCCCCTTCCACTCCATACGTAGGCCCATCACCCTCTTATGTAGGAGTGCAGTTTGGAAACACTACTCTTATGGGAAAAATTTTCAAAATCTAATCTCAGCCCCATTCATGAGCTCTCCCTTTTCGTTGTTTAGCAGAGGGATAGTTGCTCCTATTTTTCAAACCCCAGTTTCGACTGGGGTAGCCAAAACCTCTTATACTGCACCTCCCACCTATAATCATGTGGCTTACAGATGGAATCTATTACAAAGTAATCCATCCACTTCACAACCGGTGATAGGGGGAAACCCCACCTTCACTTATGGGAATTTGGGGGCAAGTCCCTCTAATCCCCATTCTGTAACTTTTAGTGCTTCGGTTCGACCTAAGCTTCCATTCTTGGCAACGTTAAACTTGCCAGATTTTTCTAAATTGATGAATGACTTGGTGAGGCATGATCCCTCCTGGCCACCTGTCCCCACCAAATTTCCATCGGACATCCCAAAATTCGAAGGAAAAGTTGGTGAAGATCCTAGGGCTCATGCCACCACTTTTCATTTATGGTGTTCTTCTAATTCATTGAATGAATATTCAGTTAGGTTGAGGCTGTTCCAAAGAACCTTAATGAGTACGACAACAAAATGGTACATTGAGTTGCCTTCTACTACATTTAGCAGTTTTTGGAATTTGGCTAATGCATTCCTTAGCCACTTTCATCTTTCAGTCCAATATGATTTCGAAACGGACTTGTTATATACCTTCAAGAAGAACAAGGCTACCCACATCTCGGATCACATCCAAGAGTGGAGGAGGCGGAAGAGCCTTACTAAAGCCACTGTTCCTCCTAAGTTCTTACTAGAATGGTTCCTTAAATCATTATTGCTTTATATATCTAAGGATGTATCTACTTCAGGAGTGACGAATGAGGAAGAAGCTATCCTCAGGGCTTAGCAATTGGATTTGATTTATTCTCAATCAGGGATCTTGTATGAGATTATTCTTGAGGCATCGAGGCCTACCCAGGATGCAGAGAAACCTAAGCCTGGACCCCATGCCGATGGTGTGGTTGGGTCCATAAACTCTCTCACTATAGAATCTTTGGCCAAACAGCTCCATCAGCTGTCTATCAAACATTCTACGATGGAGGAAGCAAAGGCTTCCCCCTCACCCCAAAATGTAAATGTTTTTGCACAGACCTCTCAAAAAGGAAATTAGTAGCCTAGTGGGAAGAAGAAGAGAGGAAAGAAAGGGGAGGGAGATCAAAACAAGCAGAAACCTGCAAATAGTGTTGACGGGGGAAAGAAAGAAAGGAAAAAGGTGAAATTTCCATGTAAGTTGTGCCATGAGGATCACCTCACCCATATTTTTCCCCTTATGGAACAATCCTAGAAGCTGCTAAAAGCTCAACGACCAACTGTCCTGAAGGATCCATTTCCCCAAGGGAAAAATTCTACTTCAGATTCTAATGTAGCAGGGGGCACTCCAAATGCCCCTGACCCCAATTATATAAACATGGTTTGATCTTTGAATTTGCTACAAACTATGAAAAAGAGACTTCTAAGAAGGGTAAGTATATAGGTGAAACATCTAACCCTCTCACAATCGAGAAGCCCGTGGAAACTATGCCTAAGATACCGAAAGGTGTCTTTAAGAAGGCCTTGCATAACCCTAATGCTAGAGATGCTTCAAACTACTCTGTGGTTGAAGACTTGGCCCAAACACCTTGTGTAATGTCAGCTTTAGAAGTGTTACAGAGCTGTCCCACCCAGTAGGATGCAATCTTAGCATCCTTAGGCAGGATGGACTCGTCGAGTATCATGGCAAAATTTCACTTGTCTGATGTTAAAATTATCCTACCTTACCATGTAGCCTTATCAATAGATATCATCCATGGTCGAAAGACCATTGGAAGGGTAGTTGTTGATGAGGGTGCTTCTACATGTGTTATGTCTTTGTCATGTTGGAAAGCTCTTGGATCCCCAGAGCTAGTCTCGTCAAACACTCTGCTTACTGTTTTTAACAGAAGGTCATTCCATCCGCATGGTACCCTACCAGATTTTGAAATTAAGTTGGCAAGGAAAGTAGTGTCTGTTGAGGTGGAAGTGATTGATGCACCTTTGGACTATAATTTGCTTTTGGGAAGAAGCTGGACTTATGCCATGTCTGCTATTGCATCAGCTGTCTTTTGAGTGGTAGTGTTTCCACACAAAGGGAAGTTGGTTACTGTTGACCAACTCAATTTTACTGAGAAAGGCCGCATGGAGTCTAATGAGTCCACTGTACCATTGGTTAATCAGGTGAAACCTGCTATTGAGAGCTTGGGGGCTAGAATGTATGCATCATTGATGGGTACATTTGATCTTCCAGCTCTGATTAACTATATAGGTTCTACTAGTGTGGGGAAGTCCATAACCACGATTGTTGATAGGACTAATCCTTGGGTTGTCCCTTCCCCCCATGAACCAGAAGTTCACTTATTAGCAGTGGAAGTGGCTTACCAAGCTATCACTCAAAACACTGTTGATCTCGTTCCAAACCCTCTCATAGTCTCAGAGGACCTGGAAGAAGTCTATTTACCTGCTTGGACAAAAAACTCTTTGCATTCTACGGATTGTTTAGATATGGTTTTACCTTTCGATGAAGCAATTTTGGAATCCATGTGCAAACGTGACAAGATCTGCGAAGATCTTCATCATCGATCCTATTTTCTTCCAGATCTAAGCAGGATAGAGAATCAAGAGTTTCATATGAGAATGACAGATGATGTTGATATATCCATCAATCCCTAACCAAGGGAAGGAATGTTTGCTGAGGGGAATATGGAAAATATTTCTGCTACTATCCCTATCAACATCTCTGTAAATCTTGACGTTGTGGAAAATATAGATATCAGTGAAAACTACTCTCCTAAGGATATTGCAATATATACGTCCTTGTTCAAGGAGTTTCGCGACGTTTTTTCCTGGTCATATGAGGAGATGCCAGGCATTGATCCATCAATAGTTGAGCATGAACATACCCTGATGCTAAACCTATTCAGCAAAAGTTAGCACCTGTTAACCCACGTAAAGTGGTGGCTATGAAGGATGAAGTTGAAAAATTGTTGAAAGCCAGTTTTATTTATCCCATAGCCTTGACAAAATGGGTATCCAACCTTCTTCCTATTGGTAATAAGCAAGGGACCATACGTGTCTATACTAAATTTTGAGATTTGAACAAAGCTTGTCCTAAGGACAACTATCCCATCCCATTCATAGATCAAATTATTGATTCTTGCACGGGAAGTGAATTTTTCTTGTTTATGGATGGTTTCTCCGGATATAATCAAATTCAAATAAAACTGGAAGACCGACATAAAACTACTTTCATTTGTCCTTGGGGTACCTTCGCGTACAAAAAAATTCCTTTTGGATTGAAAAATGTTGGGGCAACCTTTCAATGGCCAATGAACTTTGCCTTCCATGATATCAAAGCCATTTTCGAACCTTACCTTGATGATCTTCCTGCACATTCTCGTAAGAGGATTGACCATCCAGATCACCTAAGGTTGATATTTGAGCGATGCAGATAGTATAAGATCCACTTGAATCCCCACAAGTGTGTGTTCTGTGTTGAGTCAAGGAGACTGCTCGGATTCATTGTTTCTAATAGAGGCATTTAGGTGGATCCATTAAAAGTAGAGGCTATTATAAATCTGCCTCCTCCTCGTTCTATCAGGAAACGTCAGAGCTTGCAGGGAAAGTGCATTTTTCTTCAACATTTCATTGTAAAATATGCCAAGATTACCAAGGGTTTCATGCACCTGCTAAAATAGGATACCCCATTTCTATGGGATGAAATTGCACAACTCGATTTTGAGGCATTGAAAAAATATTTGTTGTCGGCACGTTTACTGCGTCCGCCAGATTACTCTAGGTATATTATATTGTATCTAGCCACGTTCGAGTCAACCATTAGGTTATTCCTAGTGTAGGAGGACGATAAGCTCCAGGAGCATGTCATTTACTATCTTAGCTGTGCTTTAGCTGAACCTGAACTCAGGTACTCCAACGTTGAGAAATTGGCCTTAGTAGCTGTCTATGTTTTTCAGAGGTTACGTCACTACATTTTACTGAGGACTACAACTGTAGTGGCATATGTTAATCCTTTTCAATATTTTTTGTCCCCATGGATTGTTGGGGGAAAATTTAGCAAATGGATAGTCATTCTCCAAGAGTTTGACTTGGATTTCCAGTCCACTAAATCTAAAAAATCCTTAGTTTTTGCTGAGCTTATAGCAGAATTTCCAACAAAAGAAGATGTAGTCATTGAAGAAGACTCATTCTCAGATGAGGATATCTTCTTGATATCCACCTCTGACCCTTGGTACAGATATATACTTATATATCTCTAGACATTGAAGTATCCTACAGCTTCTTCATGGGAGGAACGACATAAACTACGCCTTCATGCTAAGAACTACCTCATCATAGGAGATACTTTATATCGTAGGGGGGTAGATTTTGTTTTGCATCGATGTCTTACCCATGAGGAAGTGGATATTTTCCTGAATGATGCCCATAGTGGAGCATGTGGGGGTCATTTATCTGGGTTAGCAACGGCCCAGAAGATACTACGTGTTGGTTATTTTTGGTCCAAAATCTTCATGGATTGTGTCAAAGCCATGAAGCACTATCATCCTTGTCAACCTTACACCAGGAAGATGCGGTCACATCCTGCTCCATTATTTTCTGTTGTCTTGGTGAGCCCCTTCATGAAGTGGAGGATTGATTACATGACGTGTAACCAAACCTCGACTGGGGGGCACAAATATGTCATTGTCACTGTAGATTATTTTACAAAATGGGAAGAGGCAATGCCCACCTTTAAAGCTGACGAGGAAACCACAACTTTTTTCGTGTTCAATCAAATTATGGCATGGTTTGGTTTACCCAAGGTGATCGTCACTGAACATGGTAGTCATTTTCAAAATAGCATGATGACGAAACTAACCACTATGCTTGGATTCAAACAAGAACATTCATCTTCATACTATCCTCAAGCAAATGGTCAGGTTGAGGCTGTTAATGAAAATTTGAAGACTATCCTCAAACATACTATTGATGGAGCCCATTCTAACTGGCATATCATGCTATATCCCACACATTGGGCATATCAAACTAATGTAAAAACTACTATGGGTTTCTCCCCCTTCCAACTCATTCATGGAGTGGGATCCGTTACCTCGATTGAATGTGAAATCCCTTCCTTGAAAATATCTATTCATGTGTTACCTGATACGACGGAGCTTGAAGAACGTCTAGTACATTTAGAAAATCTTGATGAGAAGCATAGAGATGCACTGACAACAAATCAAGCTCACAAAATAGGTTCAAAAGCTAATATGATAAGTCGATCAAGCCTCAAATTTTCTTTGAGGGGGAGCTTGTTTTTCTCTGGGACCAAGAAAAAGAACCCCTGGTGGTAGGAAAGTTCAAGTCCATGTGGTTGGGTCCTTATGTCATGTCAAAGGTATTAAAGAAAGGCATATTTGAATTGATTGATTTTGATGGAAATAAGCTGCTTGAGCCTAGAAATGGGCTCTACCTAAAGAAGTACTATGCTTAGACTTAGCACTTTTTCTTGTATTTTATTGTATGTATTTTTATGTACACTGGTTCATCAGTTTGTGTTTTTTATAACGTCTGTTGGTTGTTTCAGATGTCTTTCAAGAGGTTCATATGTTTCGCTGATGGCACCAGTCGCCACACTTGTAATCTAGCTTCAGTTGCATGGGTCATTTATTCTCCCTTAGGACAGTCAATTGCCCCAGGAGGCGCTTGCTTAGGTCCTACTTCTAATAATGTCACTAAGTATAGGGCTGTAATTGATCTTCTATGGGATGCTTTGTCACATGGTATCACTCAGCTGGAAGTCTGAGTGGACTCTCAAGTGGTGGTTTCCTAGCTCAATCAAGCTTATCAGGTGCGGAACCCTATTCTATTACATCAGTCTATTCAAGTTAGGTTATTGGAAAGAAATTTGTAATTCATTACTAACAATCATATTCCAAGGAATCAAAATTCATTAACTGATGCATATGTTAATTACATCTTGGATTGGAATTTAACACATTTTTCATAAAAATATACAACATACACATAAAAAACATTTGTAAATAACTGAATATATGTGTGTGTGTGTGTGTGTGTGTGTGTGTGTGTGTGTGTGTGCGTGAATATTGGTCCATAGATAGGTCTAGTCTCTGATCCTCAGATCCATTCATAACTGTATAATATACAAAAAATATACAAAATATGGATCAAAGTCCATAAAATGCTCTAGATATAAGCTGTACCACCCTGGTCCCCCCCAGTCTCCCTGTACTCTGGCTTCTTCAACCTCTTCGGCTTCAACAGCCTCAACAACATCTATGTATACTAAAACTGCTCTGGCTACCCGCCTCAAAAGGAATATCCAAACAGGTAGAACACCCGCCACAAACTCCTGCATGATGGTTGGGATGTGCTCAATCCATAAGGTGGGTACCCTCTAGGTAAGCCTGGCCAACTTCCCCTCAAGAACCCTAATCAGCCCCTAGTCTTCTCCCAAGACAAGATGCACATACATGCGTGGATTCCCTTCAGAGTGAACTGGTCCAATATCTGCATTTTGACATGTTTATAGGATTAGAACTCTTTTACTTACATACATACATACATACATACATACATACATACATACATACATACATACATACATACATACATACATACATACATACATACATACATACATATATATATATATATATATATATATATATATATATGTATGTATGTATATCTTTATATTTAAAATTCATAAAAAATTTAAAAACTTGAAAATAAAAATTACCTAACTCTCCCCATGCTCCTCCTTGAGGGAGGACGAGGTCTGGATCACCACAGAAATCCATCCCGGCATATGGAAATTGCTCCAGTGCTAGCAACTGTCGCTCCCACCAGAAGTAGAAGTCATCATCATAAACAGTCTGCACTAAGCCACCACCTCTTTGGTGGAGGAAGATATCTCTCCATCTACTCAACCTAGGCTAACGAAGAGAATGAACTGGTAAGGGTACTACAGGGCTCAATCTCAACACTCTCTCAAAGAAGAAGGCTAATAGTATGCTAGAATATCGAAAATTCTTTCTCCTTCCTCTCTTGTAGTCAAAGAGTTGTTTCCTCATAATCGGGATCACTCCCGAGCACCAATCATATAGGGCCTCCTGCATACAATCCACTGTTAGTCTCATCTGATTCCATGTAGAAAGGTGAAGAGAAGATGACCTCACAACCCTCACTATGGTACTTGTCAATACCTATAGAGGAAGATCACGTATGTGTATAATAGGGATGCAACTCCCTCTCTTTTTTGTACCTGGAGCATATGTCAATGTAGTTTTGGACACTTAGAGGGTCAGCGCCTCTGCCAATGCCTTCCAAGTTGATTGGATCTCTCCATCATGATAGACTGGCAATGAAATAGATATCCTCTAAAGTAATCTCCAAAGACTCACCTTGAATGTCAAGCATGCCCAAATAATGATCCCAGTAATTTATCATGAACTCTAGCAAGAGGACATTGGCCTGCATAGGTGAGGTACAGAAAAACCTTAACAACCCACTTGAACATAAAACATTCATGGTGGGGGCATCTTGGAGTGCTTCTTGATCCATATCTTCATGTTCATGCTCCCTCCACTCAAGAACCATCTTCAAACCTAGTAAAACAAGCATTGAAAACCTTTAGTTTCATGTAAAATTTCAAAAATTTGACCTTACATGCTTTTTATCCACCTCACGCAATGTACACGACTGTCTATTTAGGCATGTGGTGTATTGTAGGTGAATGTCCTTCATGGCAACCTGCGTACAGAATGCGTGTATGCGAGTTTCAATATAGCGAACCCATGTACATAGCGTTCCTTTGTTGAGGGCACTAAAAAATATAAAATTTGGGCTCAATTTTGAAATTTGCTAGGATCAAATTGAAGAGCTTGGGGTGTAGTCTTACCTAACACTTGCGGATTTGGAATTGGTCCACCAAATTGTCCACAATGAGCAACTGAAGGTAGAGGTGAAAACTCATCTTTTATGGCTAAAAATCCAAATGGTGAGTTTTATTTATGTTTTTGAACTATTTATAGAAATTATATTTCTCAAGTGAGTTGTTTTCCCTATAGTTTATAATTCATCAAACTAATACCATATCTTTTTTCCTTGTAGCAGGTTTATCATCGTTATAAGGTGTTTTTTGCTCATATAGGATGGTTTTTCGTTGTTTCAGATGTATTTCGCATCTATACCTACTTCATCATATACTTAGTAATCAACATTTTAAACCACAGACTATAGTATTTTTAACCATTAGCTCCTTGTCGTTACCATTGTTCTTCCATGGATAGGGCCTTCCTCTCATGCGTATCCTCATTTAGAACCTATGTTGTCTTTCGATACTCATGCTGCAGCTGTCTTAGGTACAGGGGAATTCTTTTAGCTATTTTTCATGTGAAATGGAGCCTCATTTTGGTCTCTTTTTACAAGATATCCCTTTATAGGACTCCCCTCCCTTATGGAGTTTCTTTAGGCCCAGGTCTAACTCCTTAAAACAAGACTTGATTGCCGAGTTAACTTGTCCTATCAAAACCCCAAATTTTCCGAAAAATATAAATTTTTTGAAATTGCATAACATTAACATAAATGCAGTTAACTAATCATTAATTAGTTGTATGTTACCAGCTTTTTTTTTTTTTTTTTAACATCTGTCAGTTATGTAAAGTTATAGAACAGTTTATTTCAGTTTACTGACTTGTTTCTTTTTGCGACTATAAGGTGGATTGTCATGAAAACTGGGCTTACTTAGCTTTCAACCTAATGCATAAAAAATTTCTCCTGTCCTTACAGATCACAGGTAAGAATATTGGTTGCTGCATGTAAAAATTCTAAGGTCCTTATGTACAAGTTTTATTGCAATTCAGAAGTTCAGTAAGACAATAATTATTAAGAAAATATCAATGCTTGTTGAGGTAAATCCATTATCAGTTCTTGTTTTTAGTAGAGATAGATTTATATTTCTTTAAATATTACTGAACTGTCCGATCTCTATCATAGTTTACGTTTAAGAAAGAATAAATACATTTACATCGTAGAGTGTATTAATAAGGGTTTACAAGTTACTGTTACCAAGTTCAAACTACCCACTGATAGGGGTATAATCATGCTGATGCACCAAGTCTTATTTACACTACAACTGATTTAAATCATATTAAAGCTGAATTTAGGTCTGATAGATAACCTAATGTAACAGGTTTTTATTCTATCCTTTTATTTATATAAAAGGAGCTTATTCCCCAAAGATTATTATCCTTGAAATAATGTTCAAGATAAAAGTTTTAAGGTCTGTCAATTACATGGATAAAACTCCTATTAAGAGATTAATGGCTTCATTCTTACATGTTATCATTTCTAGGTTCAAAACATTCATCCTAGATAATGCATTCATCTAAATATTTAGTTACTATTTCCTCTCGTAGGTATTTATCAAACATATAGATAAAATGGTAAGACCAAAGGGTTAACATTATAAACATGATAGTTATTATGGTTGAATCTACAACCTCCTTAAAGAAAACCATTAGTATACTCTATAATTACAATATAGATGTTGGTGGAATACTCGTATAATTATTATTCTTACCTAACCATATGTATTATACTTCCCTCCTATAATCATGTTACAAAACTTATTCTATTTAAGACTGTAAAGTGTTAAATGTCAATTTATTCAATCACCTGGATGGAAAGATCATGAATAAGAATCATGTCTAACAAGTTTATGGATTAAACTCTAGAGAAGAACTCTTATAAACCCTTACCTCACCCATTCCAAGCTTGTATAGGGTTATGTTGTGAACTTAACGCTCTTGAAAAGTGTAACCTTCGATAATTTATTCACTATGTAAGAAATAACATGTATAAAGTTTCCAAGTTGCGGTACTAATCTATACCCACGATGATCAAAGTGTAAAATTTGATTGTAATGCATAAATGATATACTATAATGTATTCACAATGATTTGTTTAATATTTACATCGTTATTGAGCTATAATACAAGGCTTATATAAATATGTTAACGAGCTCTTATTATCTCCATGCAATAATAGGTTGACTTCGGCTGAGCATTGATGTTGAACCTTTTGAACTCGCCCCAATAATTTACAATATCATAAATGGTGATGGCTCATCGATACTATAGAGAAATTACCTATCACATGCAATTATTTGCATGGAAACGTGGCTGACTGATGGCCAAGCAATGTCAGTTTAAAAGAGTTGTACCTAACCCTAGCTCTTTAGTCTTTCCCGACCTTCGGGCTCCTGCCATTCTTCCGCGGAGTATTCAGCTGCTCTGCTACTAGAGTGATGATGTGACTGTCTTGGATTACTTCTTCTTTCGATAACCTGTCCAAAAGAAAAATAACGAGACCTTGCCCTAGCATTGCTGTCAGTCGTAAGCCGTCTGATCTCCTTTCAAGTTTTTCATTGCCTTAGTGGCTTATCTGAACCCTTACTGTAACAGCCCTACCCTCCTTGTTCTTCAGTCTCCAAAACGAGGGTAGCTCTCTCATTCAGAGAGCCGTGGCTTGAGTTGTGCAGGGTGCTGTATTTTTTTCTTTACATTGCGTACAGCACGGCTTCAGGGTTTACCTTGTCAGTCGAGAGATGGAACCTTCCGCTTCCAGTAGTTGATGAGGTTTTGTACTGCCGTTTCCTTGTAGCTGAAGATAGACCTCCGTCTCATGCTAGTCACAATTTTTACTGGTTATTAGTGTTCATCTTTCGGATGTGTTAAAGGTAAGAAGAGAACTCGCTCATTTTCTTATTATTTCACTGCACATTTTCCAGTTTATAGCATTCTTTTCCTTTAATATATAAAATATCTAATAGTAATACATGGTGAATATGCAGGTACCACTTGTCCCTCTTCTTTTCCTGCGCAGTGAGTACGAGGTTATGGCGACATTGAAAGCCACGGTAAGCCCTAGACTTTCCATGGGTATTCCACTTTATGCAAACCCTTATGGGGTAATAAGGGTTGGTCGTTCTGGCCTGAAAGACCCTCATGGATTTTGGTTGTTCTGGTTGTTTATTCACTATTTTTCACAGTTTGATTAAGACCCTAGCTTTACTGTCGGGCTCTCCGGATTCGGCCGTGAGTGTATATTTTGTTTTGTATATATTACTGTGTTTAAAGTAAAAGAACATGATGTAAGCCTCCATATGTAATTTCTTAGTATGGCCGTGAGTTATTATTACTGAACTGGATTTTATAGTCATTATTTTTGTTTATTCTGAATGAATAGGGTTTTTACCCTAAATTGGAGTTATAAACTGTCCATACAGTTTTCTATAATTTATTTATTGTATAGTTCTGAAACATTTAGTTAAAAAAAAATATAAAATGTGAAAGCTCGGCCTTACGAGCCCTTTTGATTGTGGATACCTTTGATTTCTGTAGAGTTGATAAAATACTTAATTTACTTTCTGCAAATACTTATGGTATTAGCAGGTAGGGTTTTCCTGTACATTAGTAATATAGTTAAGCTCGAAGTCGAGCGTTCTGTTACTTTGTTATTAGCTTACTATTGACTATGTCCTTGAATTTTTACTCTTATTATTTCCTTTATAAAATTACTGTCAAGGATTCTGTACTTGGTTTAAACCTTGACTTACTAGATATTTAAGAATTTGTAAGTGTAAACTTATAGTTTATATCCTTCAATTTATATAGGCCCTTTATATTTTTATTTTATTTTAATAATGTTCTTAAGTACTGTTTATTACCTTGTAGTACAGAAAGTATAATTAGTTCGAATTTTTAATTAGTATAAGAAGAACATTACCTTCATTTCAACCATGTTAATACTCCTGAATGTAATAAAAGTTTATCATTATTAATATAATAAAGATAATATCTCTCCTGAGAGTACCAATATTTCCATGGTTAATATTTAGTTTATTTTATATCATTCTGTTATTTATTTCTTGTACCAATTATGCTAAATACTTAATAAAGTTCTGTAAATATTTAGTTTATCTTATCAGTTACGATATTTATATATACAAGAGAAAACAATTAACACTATCCAAAGACTATCTCTTAAACATATATGTAGTAGCATTTGATTTTAATTTATGAAAGATAGTTTCATAATTCTAAATATTATTCTAGCTTAGTTCAATAAGAAGCAAAAATAATGGAAAGACTACATTACTCATATTACATAAAATTTAATCAGTTTGTTTGACAGTAGAATCTAGTCCATATTATCTAATCCTACTTCCAGTTCTGTTATTAAACATATAATAGCGCAGTTATTCTAATCCGGAAGAAAGAAACTGTATGATAAAACAATAGATAAATCTAGTCCAATCCTATTCTAGAGCGATTATTATACTCTTCTATTTATTCTTTATAAATAATAGAATTACTGCAAATAAAATATTTTACAAGGAAATAGTTTTTAACTAGGAACTCATACAACTGTCAGTAAAATATCTTTTCCGAAAATAGATAAGGAAACAAACTACTACTCTGCAATCTCATCATGCTATCCGTATTTAAATTTTACCCCTGTGCTGGACTACGGTCTGGTAAAATCCCAGATGTGGAAAAACACAGTGAGTTCTTATTTATCATCAAAGATTCTATTACTGATTAACTAAAAACATTTACATCACACAACCAATTAAATATTTATATCATAACTACAAGCATAACATTCAACCATTCACAGTTATTAAAACAAGTACAATTAAGTGACAGAACCTTCTTAAGCTTTGGACAACAATAGCAATGGGAGGTCGTTCCTCCCTACCCACTCTTGGAGAGTGCTCAAACAACGACTCCTCAGGACCCCCGAGCTTGCTCTAGTCTCCGTGGCTAGAACTAGGTGCAGCAGTAGTCAAATACCAGTCTTCAACACTCAGTATCAAATCTGAACTTATCAGTAAGTTCTCCCAGCTAACAAGCTGTAATAAACCTAGTTACTACAGCAATCCTCTTAGAACAACTTCCTTACTGTTTTCCCTTTTTCCCCAAATGAATTTCCTGAATAGTATTCCACCTGAATGTTTCTTCTCTTGAAAATATCTGAGCCACCCCAGCTCTATTCATTGGGTACTTTTAAAAGATTGCCTAGGTCTTTTTGGGTTAGTTGTCATCTAATGAGCCACCTACTCTGATCCCACTTTCTTTGGGGATCATGACCCCAAATATAGGGAAGTTGCCACCTGCAACTTAGGAAGTGTTTGAGGATGTTGCCACTTGTCTTTTTCCCTCCACCTAGTTCCATCCACCAGTTTGACTAGTAACCTCTTTTTAACAGCTCTCCCATGTTGTTGTCTCCACAATTTATTTATTAATAATAAAATATTCTGAATTACATTCCACTTCTGTTGACTCTGCTAAGTCATCAGTTCCTACTTAGCATTAAATTTAACATAATGTCTCAGGAATATAATTAAAACAATTAACATTATTTTACCAAATTGGGGTATGTGACATACACACCTGCTTAAAATGTAACATCGTCCTCGATGTTACTTATTGTTCATCCTCTGCAACCTCCTGGAACAGATTCGGGTATGCTTCCCGCATCTTACTTTCTAGTTGCCAAGTAGCCTCTCCAGGACTAAGGTGCTTCCATTGCACCTTCACTTGTCCAATGGCACAGTTCCACAGAGTAATTTCCCTCCTCCCTAGGATACAGTCCGGTTCCACCAGAATTTCTCCTTCTGGTTCCACCTGTACAACATTCCAATCAATCACATGAGTAGCATCATGAACATACTGTTTCAGAACAGAAATATGAAAAACATTATGCGCTTTCAAGTTAGGTGGTAACTCCAGCTGATATGCAACTTGACCAATTCTGGATAAAATTTCAAACGGACCACAGTAACGTGGTTCTAGTTTTGCACAACTCCCCAGTCTTAGGGAGATTTTCTTTGGTCGTACCTTTATAAACACATGCTCACCTACCTGGAACTCTTTGGAAGTTCTTTTCAAATCTACTTGGCTCTTTTGCCGATCCTGTGCCACCTTCAAATTTTCCTGCACTTGTTTCACAATCTGTTCCATTTCCTTCAATAATTCAGGTCCTAACACCAATCTATCTACTCGATTATTCCACACTACTACATTTTGACCAAAAATCCGACGGCTGTCATGTCGGATTTTCGACACTTCCCTGTCGCATGTACGACACTTTGGTTTTTTTTGAAGCGTCGGAAACTTGTCGTCGGTTAGGCGACACTTAAGTAACCGTCGCTTAAGCGACACTTAAGTAACCGTCGCTTGAATTTACATCGTCGTTTTTCCGACACTTATTAAGCGACAATGAAGAAATTTTTTTAAAAATATTTGCATCCCCAGGTGTCGCTTAATCGACGGCGAGAAAGGGAAACTGTCGGATTAGCGACGGATTTTTTGAATAACTGTCGGATAAGCGACCTAATTAACTGTCGCTTAAGCGACGGCACTAAGGGAAACTGTTGGATTAGCGACAGATTTTTTGAATAACTGTCGGATAAGCGACGGTTCCTAAGCGTCGCTTAAGCGACGCCTGATGAAATTTAAAAAAAAAAAAATATTGTGAAACATGCTACCAATCAAATTGATTTCCAGTCAAACTTAATTCGTCTTAGCTGTGTCGGCCTATCCTAATCCTTGGATCTATTATTCAGGGATCGTGTGCATTATTAACCGTCGCTGCATTATTCAGGGATTGGATCTATTAACTATTTTTTGTTAAAAAAATATAAAAGCATGTAAGAAAACATAACATCATGCTTGTTGGTTCAAACTTCAGGGTTTCAGTTCCCTTCATCTGATCGGTTGGAAGTGCAATGCCCCCTGGGTTACGAGCCATATGCTGTAACAACCGAGTTCTATAATGCAGCAATCTTCCAAAAAGCTATAAGCTTGGGCAAGGATTAGTATAGTGCCAAAAGCCTATAACGGAACAAAAAGTATAGTATCAGTATAGCAAAGGAGGATAGGATTAGATCAGAACAACAAATCCCCAAAATATATAAGCATTGCGAAAAGCATATTCCCAAAGATGTTTTAAAATACCTTTAGCTTTTCTTGCAGTTTCCTGGGATCTACTTCTTCACCTTCACTAAACATTTCAGATGAAGCCATTGCAAGCTGTCCTAGGTACTCTTCAAACAACTCACTTCCA